>RCUC01073726.1:0-10815 GCA_003697995.1 Taxidea taxus jeffersonii
TTTCTAGGATTTAAAATTTGACTTTAGAAAATGGGTATAAAATTACAGTTATACAAGAGGAATATGTTCCAGAGGTCTGCTGTGCAGCATAGTATCTATGGTTAATACAGTATAATAATTATAATAATGAGGTATTGTGTACTTAAGAATTTAAGAGAGGTAGACCTAACATTAAGTGTTCTTACCACCAAACACCAGTCCCATCATAGGTGTTGTCTACTAGTTTTAAGATATATCAGACACCGTAGTAACTGCTTACTTCACAGATTATTTCCATGAAGTATGTGGGCAATTCACTTAAAATATGTCTATCTCAGTTTCTTGATTTGTAAGCTATAGTACCTATCTTTTAAAGCTGTGTCAAGGATTACATGATTAAGAGAGAGGATTAAATGATAAAACTGTGACACAGTGTCCATCACCCAGTAAACAGTCAACAAATAGGAAGTATTGTGATCACTATAATTTCCCACTTAAGGGAGGGTGGGCCATGAAGACTTGAAGATGTTATGGTCACAGACAGACTCAGATCTGCTAACTCCAGAGTCTAGGCTCTTCACTGCTAAGCTATGCTGCCTCCCTGTTGTGCATGCAAATGCATCAGTTCAGAAATTTCTCTCTTTTTTTGCCTCCTAATTAATGTCTTCTGGGTCTCATTTATACTAAATCAAGAGAATCGTTTTTGGTCATGTTTCTAAGAACATGTGTTTCTTCTGTTCCCTTGTTCCAAAGGTAAATATTCTAAAACTGGTGAGTCCTTATAATTATTTTCCCCAAATATGATTCTGTATAAGTTGAAAATATTTTCAGGTAAATGCTCTGCTCAATGATTTAAGATTGGGCCATGGAGATCATGTTCTGCACCCATGCAGATTTCAATGAAGTGGAGCATGCAGTTTTATAATCATGCAAGATCTGATTTACCTGAAACCTCATTTAGTCTCTGTGGGAGCAGCAAATAACATCTGGCTTTACTTTGAAAGTCCACAAAAGGGTCCTGTTTGTGAGTCCACCATACAAAGTCATCCTAGCCATAGCCACACATCCAAGAGGAAGCTTAAGGGCGTCCTTCCATGGAAAGTTTTAGGGGCTCTAATATTCACTTTGTGAAGATGCCTTCAGAGAAGGAGATACAACTCTTCCAGTTTGTAAAAGAAACAGCAACTTCAGAAAGGCACGGCATTTTGACTACAACATGATTTACTCTAGTGATTGTAGTTCTCCACTGGGTTTGAGGACAGTGTTGGTATTTTATTGTTTGCTTCCATGTGGTTCTGGCTGCTATGGGAACCACCACTTTGGTGTTCTAATGGTCAGCACATCTGACTCACTTTGGGGAAAGGTGCAGTAACATGATGGCACACTTTCAGGAAAAAGCGTGGAAAGCAAAACAGAATCCACGACCCCCTTAAAATAAAGGGACACTGTCTGACATCCAAATCAAGTTAAACCTAAAGGCTTAGGCTTGGCAGTGTGTAAAAGGAACTCAAAGGTGGTGTGTCTGGGAGTCCACACTCTTTCCTGAGTGATGTTTTCTCTATTCACTCCACCAACCTCTTAACTACATTTTTAAACACATAATAAAACAGGCCATGACCCTAGACCAGAGTTCTCAGTGCTTCACTTATGTCACTTAGCACTATATCTTGAAAATAACTGAGAAAAGAGTGGATATTATTCCACAATTGATTCAATTAAATTCCTTCCAGGAAGTTCAGCAGTGGCTCTTTTGTGACCTGGAACACCCCAGCTTGTCCCCAGTGTTGGCTCCTACCCTAGCTCAACCTTGCACCTCTGTTCCTTTTCATCCCCTTTTTCATAACATCACTACTTACTCGAGTCACTGGAAACACAGTTCTTTATTTTAAGATTTTATTTATTTATTTGAGAGAGAGAGAGAGAGTGAGAGTGAGAGAGAGCACACAAGTGGCAGGGAGGGGCAGAGGGAGAGGGAGAGGCAGGCTGCCTGCTGAGCAGGGAGTCTGAGCCCCAACACAGGGCTTGATACAAGGACCCCAAGATCACAACCTGAGCTGAAGGCAGATGCTCAACCAACTGAGCCACCTAGGCTCCCTGGAAACAATTCTTCAATATGAGTTCTCCCATTTTTAGATAACAGGGAAAAGAAATGATAGCTGAGATACCATTAAAATTTCCTGGTCTTGTGGGTAATAGTATTCCATAGCAAGAGAAGATGTAGAGGAAAGATCTTCAAAGGCTTCATAATAGAAGGGCAAAATGGAAAAGTAGACAACATAGCATAAGTCAGTAAAAACAAAGGTGGTCTATCAATAAAGAGGAAAAAAAAAAAGAAATGTCTTTTAAATGTATCAGTGAAAAAGAAAAAGATCCAGACTGATTTGCCACTGCACTGTGTTCAAGTAAGCCTGGGGTCATAAATTAAATACTGGGAGTGTCAACCAAGACTTCTTTTAACACCAGGGGGTGCAAGGCAGTAAACCAGGCCCTTTGTGAAGCCATCTGGTAGCAAGAGTCTAACTCACTCGGTGACATTTCAGAAGCCAAGAAAGTAGTTCCAAGAGGAAGTTGTCTTCCCAATAAATGAGCAAAGATGGAGAAGTCATTGTGACTTGAAGACAGAGAGAATGAACTCCTTTTCAAATCCGTGTTTAACGAGAAACTGTAGCCCAGTTGAACACTTAGGGAGCAGGGAATGTTTGTATAAACACTCGTATCTGTGAACAGTAAAGGGATGCTGGGAGACTACCAGAGTGGAAATGTCTTTCTAACATAAGCAATTCTCAGGAATGGCTAAATGACTTCTATTTATTTATTTCTTCATTTTGGAGAACTTGGAAGCCCCTAGGAAAGACTGAGTAAAAACCAGTATGGTCTCAAAATTTAAACAATGGTTTGAATGATTCCCCAAATATCAAAACCTCATCTTTCTATGTATCCATGATGAATTGGGCTGTGTGCAGGGCTCAGAGGTGTCTGTGGGTTTTTTTTGAAAGAGCACAGGAGCTTTCTTTCTAACTTTGGATGAAAATTAAACAATAAAAGCTGATAAATTTTAAAAGAGGCGATTCCTGTCTTATAGGGGATTCCTTATTTCCTCTCAACAGGTTTTGATTTACTTGTTCCATTTTCCTCAGAGAAGTAGAAAATGCTCCATACCCTTCTTAAGAGATCTCCCCTTCATGCACCCTTGACAAATGTCTGTTTCCACAGAGCATTTTCTCTACCTAAAGCTTCCTTCCTCTGTAGGCCCACCTGCCAGATTTCTTCCATCTCTCTCAAGACGCAGGGGCCTGCTCCCTGGATCTGTGAAGGAGTGGGATGAGAAGAAGAGGCAGTATGATCAGAAAGAAATAACAAGAACACAATGATCTCAGAGACTTCAAAGACTTCAGGAATTGGTTCTTTTGATTTATGTGTGGAATTTGAGAATTAAAACAGATGAACGTAGGGGAAGGAAAGGAAAAATAAAATAAGATGAAAATTGAGGGGGAAGCAAACCAAAAGCAACGCTGAACTCGATGAAATGAGCTGAGAGTTGCTGGAGGGGAGTTGGGTGGGAGGATGGGGTAACGGGGTGATGGGCATTAAGGAGAACACTTGATGTAATGAGCACTGGGTGTTATATGCGACTGATGAATCACTAAATTCTACCTCTGAAACTATGAAAAAAATAAATAATAAAATAAATAAAATAAAAATCTCCCTGCTGCTCTATACAAATGTGAGGAAAGGGGGGAGAATTTCCAACTTCAGACACAGACCTTAAAAGGCGCATCATAATAACTGTTAACTGTATTTAATACGTCCCGAATATGACAGCTGTCCCCCTGTATGGAGACAGACTTGGAGCTTGGGGTGATTCTCAAAGCAGGCTGAACAAATTCTCCTATTATCCGCCCCCAGAAAGATTTCCCAAATGGCATACTTAGCCACTGCAGTTTCCATTCCACACTGAAAAGATTCAAGAAGACCAGATCACCTAAAGGTTTATCTATTTCACTTGAGTCCTGTTCAAAAAGGTGGTAAAAGAGGAGAGAGATTACGTACCCGAGTAAATGAGAGTGTGCTGTGGAAAACAGTTGGCAGTTCCTCGAGAGGTTAAAATTAAATCATGGAACACTACATCAAAAACCAATGATGTGCTATATGGTGACTAACACAGCATAATAAAAAAATTTTTTTTAAAAAGAGCTTAAAATTAGAATGACAGTATGACCCAGCCCTTTTGTTCCAGGTATATATCCATAAGCATTAAAAACAGGGATTCAAATACTTACACGGAAATGTTTATAGCAGCACTATTTACAACAGCTAAAAGGTGGAAACAACTCAAATGTTTATCAGCGGTTGAATAAACACATGTGGTACATCCATATAATGGAATATTATTCTGTAATAAAAAGGAATCAGTACCAATGCGTGATATAGTATGGATGAACCTTGAAAACATTATGCAGAGTGAAAGAAGCCGAGCACAAAAGGTCGCATATTAGGTGAATCCATTTATATGAAGTATCCCCAACAGGCAAATCCACAGAGACAATTAGCAGGTTAATAGTTGCCTGGGGACTAATAGGAGAGGGGGAAGAGAGGGAGTGCTTCATGGGTATGGTATTTCATTGGGGGGTGATAATGTTTTGGAACTAGATGGAGGTGATGGTTTCACAGCACTGTGAATATACCAAAAATTAAGTTGTGCACTTTAAGAGGGTTATTTTTGGGTTACGTGAATTTCATCTCAATGGAAACACACAAATGCTCACACACACATCCCTAAGCACGGAAGGGTTACACAGGCCCTAAAACACACAGGACAACAGAAGTGCATGGTGCCGCCACAATCCCCAAAGATGTTCTTCTATTTCAATTCAATGCCAAGACACAGAACTGTAAAAAGCATCTCTGAATTCAACTCCCAGCAGCTCTGTTCTTGAATGATATCTTTGATGGACCACTGAGCTTTTTCTCTTGTTGCTCAGAAGGAAAGTATCTTAGATGTCTCATATAACAAGTACTTTCAGTAATCTCTGGGGCAATTTCTCACGTAGCCTAAATGAGAAAGAGGATTTTTTAAGTGGAAAACAAAGCAAGGAAAACTACTCTCAGAGCGTTCAACAACTTTATTTAAATCAAACTTGGTTTTCACTGCACTTGGATTGTTTCTCTTATTCTGATTTTCATTACAGGAAACTATTTGAGGCCAACCCCCAAATCTAGGGTTTGGCTTTGTTTCCTTTGGTACAGTTAACAGAATAATTTAAGATCTATTTTTTTTTCTTTTCACAATTTTGCAGTCCTTACATGGAGGCAAATAAAATCATCTCCACTGATATTTCACTCTTTTTCTAATAGAGCTTAAAATAGACTTGTATGTTCTGTAGTTCCCGTCAAAATCTTATTCACAAACAAATTTATCTGCAAATAAATTTCAACTGATTCAGCCCATCAGGGAGGATTACGTGCACCCATAGTTCCTTGACAGGTTTCTCTGGGCTAAACAATAGAAATTAATCTGTAGTTGCCAAGTACCAAAGGGTGAGCAGTCCCTCAAGGTCACTGTGAAGAACATTGCTGGCTTTGAGCTTCGAAGAATTAAAAGACTTCCTTCCTGACAAGAGTGGATGTGGTAGAGGTGTCATTCAGGAAGACGATAGGGTTACCAGCCTGGAGGTAAAAAAGTCATTTGGAGCACAGTGTCTTTTGTGTCTGGGCTTATGTTTAGAGAAGGTCAGGCGAAGGGCAGCAGAATGGCATGTCAGCTTCCGGCCCAAAGGGCTTCCTCTCATGCTATTTGAAATCCAACAACTTGTACTCTTGCAAATATTGGGTCCCTTAGCTGTGGAATTTCTTATCCTGGTAGGTTTTCCTGTTCTTTCAGGCTAATGTAACTGTCACACCTAAGTAGAAACAAGGGCCTTTCATTGTATAAAAACACATCAACAAGGCAGTGATTAAGCCTTTGCCATTGACTTATTTTTGGTCCATGACATAAGAAATCATACCAGTTAGGCTTAAAAATCATTTTAAAAATAACTCAAATCTCAGTGCAATGCAAGCCGAAGATCAATGTTAGTCTCACTTTGATTTTGTATTCGAAGAGCAGTAGTAACATTTGAGAAGAAATATTGCCCAATCACTTAGTATGTCATCTGCATAATTTCTAATACTGATATGGAATCACTGTATATATTATGCACGGTGAACTTTCCGTGATGCTCTGTTCTCCACTGGAGCTGGCTGGATTCCCAGAATGCAGCACTGCTTATCATGGGGAAAAGTGCAGAAAAATGCTTCCATGTAGAAGAGTAATCATTCTAGTGACATGGTAGTTGTAAATCTGTTAAAGTTGAATTTCTTGTTGCTGCACCAAAATGTAAAACTTCTTACAGAACTTTAAGCCTGGGGTAACATTATTATGAATTAGGCACTTCTAACATGCTTTATCTTACCACATTAATGTATGTTAAGGAGGCTAACTAGCTTTGCCACTCTAATTTTAATATTAAGATATGCCAAATAGAATGTCCATAGGAGAGGTAAAGTACTTGAACTGCCTCATGGAGGAAACGATTCACCTGACTTTACATTTCCTAAACACTGCCATATATACTTTCTTGTACTTAATTCCTGTGACAGCCTTGTGGGATAAATCAGACATATTTTTCTTGTCCCTATTTCATAGATGATGAAGAGAGATAAGAGAACTTGAGACAAGCGATCTCCCCTGGAAGCATACCCCCCACCCCCACCCCGCTGCTCCAACCCAGCACTCTTATCCCTTCTCTGTTGCAGTTCTGAGCTTAAGGGCAGGATTCTTAGAAGAACTGATAAGTGGGAATCAGAGTACCATGGTAGGAGACTGCTACCCTGTATGGTCCTGGTGAGGATCTTTTTAAGTTGATGGTTTTCCCTGAAAGAAGAGAGCCTTTCTTTTTCCCTCTTTTCTTTTCTAAATCAGTGTTGTGCATCTTGCTTTCATGTTAAACAATGATAATTGGAAACTCATTGAAAATAGTGTCATGTTTTAGAATTTATCAGGTGGTTTCTAATAAGATGATGAGAATAAGTGTGGTTGGAAGTTCTCTTTATGCTTTTGTTCATTCATTTCAACAAACAGGGAAAGATAAGGGGACTACCCCAGGCAGAGGCAGGTGTCTGAGTTCTATCCCAGACCCCTGGGTATCTGGATATTCTGGAGAAATTGGACAAAGAAGGTGAAGTGCATCAGATCAATACATTTTAGACCTGAAACCCCAAAGTGCTGGTGTGACCATGGCCAGTGCTGAGTTAGGAGGTGGAAATATTGGGTGCCAGAAACTGAGGGTTGAGACCAGGTGGTGGGAATCTGGCACATGCTTGTTTCATGCTTGTTTCATCACAAAAACACTGAGAATTAAACTTGGGCTGAGAATTAAACTTAGGTTAAAGTTACAGGGCCACCAATTACTTACAACCCGATGACTCTGAGCAATCCATTTCTTTTCCTGGCTCTGGGTGTCCTCATTGGTAACAATGGAGTTCTGCAAAACCATGTTTTCCCTGACTTCAGTCCCTTACAGACCATATATACAGTTGTGTTCCCTTATTTGACATATGATCTGCATACTCATTTATTTAATACTGTTTAGTATTGTTCTCCTAATTACTATTTTACTTATTTGAAATTTGAAATTTTATTGAAGTGTAATATATGGATAAAATGTGTACCAATCACAATTATATGTGAGATGAACTTTTACAAATGGAACACACCCTTGCCACCAGGTCAGGAAGCAGAATGTTACCAGCACCCCCAAAGATCCCTCATACCCAGTACAGTCATTATTCTGTAAGGGTAACCACTATTCTTTCTTTCTTTCTTTCTTTAAACATATAATGTAACCCCACCACCCCCTCCCAACACCCTTCCACCCCACCACCCTCAGTTTGTTTTATGACATTGAGTCTCTTTTGGTAACCACTATTCTGATTTCTAACAGAATAGATCGATTTTGCCAGCTTTTTTTTTTTTTAAAGATTTTATTTATTTATTTGTCAGAAAGAGTGAGCACAGGCAGACAGAGTGGCAGGCAGAGAGAGAGGAGGAAGCAGGCTCCCTGCCGAGCAAGGAGCCCGATGCGGGACTCGATCCCAGGACGCTGGGATCATGACCTGAGCCGAAGGCAGCCGCTCAACCAACTGAACCACCCAGGCGTCCCTGATTTTGCCTGCTTTTGAGCCTTCACATGCATGCAGTCATATAATATGTACTTGTTATGGTGGGGGGATCTGACTTCTTTCATTCAATATTTTGTTATAGCCTTGATTCATTCTTATTGCTGCATACATTCCATTATATGAACATGTTTGTGTATTTGTTGGTGGATAGTTGGATAATATCCAACTTGGGACCACCATAAACAAGGCTATGAAAACATTCTTCACATATCTTTGGTGAATATAAATACATGTTTCTGTGGGATGAGTGCCTAGAAGTGGGACTGCTAAATCATCGGTAAATGTTTTCCAATGTGGTTGCCAAATATATTCATTTTAAAAGAAACCTTTACATCAGTAGGGCAACTGGTGCCATTATCAGAAACAGAAGACAACCATACAACATAAATACCATAAAAAGAAACAATGTTACCAAATAATAGCTAGATAATGTCACCGAAAGCTCTGGGCCTGAGGCCACACTTGCTTTGGTTGCTATCATAGGCAAATATTGAAGAGGTATTAAAACGCTCTAATGCTAAATGGAGGCTCTCTCCTCAATTAAAGGAACACCTGAAAGATTGTTGAAAGGATAATTACTTTCTATTTTCTATTTTAGCCAACATTTTATTTTATTTTTATTTTGATGGAGGGGAGGTGGCAGGGGATGGGCTAAATGGGTGATGGGCATTAAGGAGGGCACTTGTTGGAATGAGCACTGGGGTGTTATATGCAAGTGATGAGTCACTAAATTCTTTTCCTGAAAGTAGTAGTAGTTGACTAACTAGAATTCAAGTAAAAACTTGAAAATAAATAACTTTTTTTTTTTACTAAATAACTTTTTTAAAAGAAGATAATTACCTTCTATTATGTCCTTTGATGCCATTTAATGCTGTTTTCTACCTAAAATCATTAAGTATGCCACAAGTAGTCAATAAATGATAATTTTGGAGGGAAAAGAATGACATGATAACAACGGTTTCCTCTAAATCTGACATTTTATACACTAGCAGTCTATAGACTAGCTAGCAGTTGTCAACTGAGAGTGATTTTGCCTTCCAGGGAACACTTGGCGATGTCTGAGATATTTTTGATTGTTCCACTATGGAGAGGGAAAGCTACTGGCATCCAATGGGTAGATGCCAGCATTGCTCTTAAACATCCTACAATGCACAGGACACTTTCCCACTTCCAAACAAAGAACCATCCACTCCAAAATGTCAATAGTGCTGAGACTGAGAAGCCCTGCTGTAGAGATGTCACCATTGTTCAGGTTCTTCCATGGGAGCATAATAGAACTCCACAGTGATCAAAGGGATTCTGCACTGAAAACCATTGACTAGTACTTTCCCAGAGAGCAAATGAAAAGACAAGTGGTCAGTGTAATAGAGCAGTGTGGGTATTCACATCTGAGACCTGCTCCCTGCTATTTTCACCTACCTTTGAAACCAATACCAGAATGAAGTCAGTTTCACAGCAAGAACAGGTTCTACTTATTAGGTGATAGACAGGCCCCTCAGATGCCCTCCAAAAGAAATTAGGCTAATTACAACTTCCTACAAGTGAAGAAAGCATACTTCTAGTCATCTAGTTTCTACTGCTGTTGACTTGATTGGCATTTTGGAAGAGAGTTGTTTCCTAGACCTTGCACCCTCACTGAAGTGGAGTGCATTTGGAAAAACATTTATCTCTGCTTAGCTCTTTAGACTAGTGATGCCAAAGGAAATGTACTCAGTAATCTTTACATCTCCATGAAGTATTATAACAATATACATTGTCCCGGTTGTGAAAATCCAGGGTTTGATAATGAAGGGGAGATGGTGCCAGAGCTTGAACTCAGATTTTCCTGTGGTTAGTTCCCTGGGCTCAATTACCTCTTCTTTCATCATGAATTCAAGGTCCTTTGTCACTTCATTCCAACAAGGAGGAAAAAAATATGAGGTAATGGAGAAGAATTAAAAGAAGTACTTAAAATCAAGAGAAATACACCATGTATTGGAAACTCAGTTAAATAGGGAGTCTGAGAGTAAGAAAAGCATTCTTCAGCACTATCAAAATGATTTGGAAGCAATTAATTAGCTGATCTACCATTTAATGGTATGGACCTTATCAAGATTAAGTGAGAATGATGATTCTGTTTTACCATATAATAGGTTTGGGAAAGAAAATGTTCATTGATATCATCTTGAATTGCAATCTTCTTAACTGGGCATCAGAATTGCTATTCAAAATTAAAAACTGGACTTTCAGCTTTGTAACTTATCCAGAAGGAATCTGTCAAAGTAAGATAATATTCCAAAGAGACCTGTTGATTGAGTTGGGAATTTTCCCCTTGAAGTTTGCCAGTAAACCTTTTGAGCACCCACTGTAAGAGTTTACATTGATCATTTCTTCTTTCTGACATCTTAAAATAATGTTTAAGAAACAAACTCTTGAGTCAGGCTTCAGGATCTGACTTAAAATCAACTGTGGGAAACCTAGAAAAACCTAGGTAATGACAAACTAGGGTAGAACTTACACTAGAGAAGAACTTACCCTTTTAGAAAACTGATAAAAGGGACAAGATATGCATTCTTATCAATTGGATTTTCAACCAACTACAAACTCTACAGAAAAGCTCTGAGAGCACAAGGACAG
>RCUC01073734.1:0-23179 GCA_003697995.1 Taxidea taxus jeffersonii
TCATGAGGTGGGGAGGTAGTGGAAGGTGGTAGAATAAGTAGTTTGATAATTCACATTAACAGAACAATTGTTAGATACTTTTAAATAATTCAGTACTAATGCTGAGCCTTCATTTAATACATATATAATAAACTTTTATTTTTCAGAACCTAAATCACAGCTGCAGCAGCTTCATCAGGGACAGCCCAGATTGTCAAATACTGAGCAAAATGGAGTAAAAGATAATAATCAACCAAGATATCTTCCTCGAAATGATACCAGACAGCCAAGAAATGAGAAACCTCCTCGTTTTCAAAGAGACACTCAAAATTCAAAGTCAGTGTTAGAAGGCAGTGGATTACCTAGAAACAGAGGTTCTGAAAGACCAAGTACTTCTTCAGGATCTGAAGTATGGGCTGAAGAGAGAATCAAGTGTGATAGACCCTATTCTAGATATGACAGAACTAAAGATACTTCATACCCTTTAAGTTCTCAGCACAGTGATGGTGCTTTCAAAAAAAGGGATAACTCTATGCAAAGCAGATCAGGAAAAGGTCCGTCCTATGCAGAGGCAAAAGAAAATCCACTTCCTCAAGAATTCACTGATTATAATAATCAAAAACGTGGGAAAAGAGAAAACCAAACAGCAAATCTTGATCATTTTTATGACAGGAAACCACGAACAATAACTAACGAAACTTTCAGTGGTGTAAAAATTGAAAAACATTTTAATGTAAATACTGATTTCCAGAATCCTGTCCGAACTAATAGTTTCATTGGTGTTCCAAATGGAGAGACAGACATGCCACTGAAGGGCCGGCGAGTAGGACCTATTAAGCCAGCAGGACCCATCACAGCTACACCCTATGATGATAAAGTGTTTTACAGTAGTGGGCCCAAGAGAAGATCTGGGCCTATTAAGCCAGAAAAAGTACTAGACTCATCTATTCCTATGGAGTATGCAAAATTGTGGAAACCTGGAGACGAATGTTTTGCACTTTACTGGGAAGACAACAAGGTATGCATGCACTGAAGTTATCATATACTAATATTGCTAAATGTCACATTCCAGTGAGAGTGTAAAAGGCCATGCTTTGGGACTGTGAGTTTTGTTCTATGGCCATAACTGTTTAAAGTCTTCGAACAGATTTATAGATATGTAATTTATAAAAGGAAAAATAAAATTTAATACTTTTATGAATGCTTATGGAGAATCAGTCTCAAAATTTAGTTAGGTAAGGTTTGATTTTAGATTGTATATCAGAACAGTATTTAAAAGTAATTAATTGAAGTTGATCAGTTACTTCATTTATCTTCAACTGAACTATCAATGTTTATTTTTCTTTCTAGTAAAGTTATACTGATTCACAAGGAAGAAAATGAGTTGAGTGATACAGAGTTAAAATCTACAGATTTCATTTTTAAATTGAAGAAAATAGCAATTGGCCTACTTAAAAAAATAAGAACAGGAAGGCTATTTAGCGAACATTAATGATAATTATTAAGCCAATAATTTAAACATTCTTTAGTTCTATGTTATATGCTGGCTACAGTAGAAAGCAGGAAATCATGGAGAAAGGGAAGGGAAAGACAGATACTAAGTCAAGAAGGAATACAGTGGACCTTTGCATGTGTTTTCCCTTCTGCCCAACATGCTCTTCTACCAACTTTTCTTCTTGTTCTTGAGGCTTGGCTCCAAGATCAATTCCTGGAGAAGCCTTCATCCTGCCCCTTCCTCCTTCCATCACTGTTCTCTTTCTCAATCAGTGCCTTGTTCACTTTCTAAAATTTACCACAGTATGTGAGTATTTTTAGTTTTGGTTCTGGGATTGGTAAGCTCCATCTCTTGCCATAATTTTCAGTTTCTTTTTTTTTTTTTTGTTAAGATTTTATTTATTTATTTGACAGAGATCACAAGTAGGCAGAGAGGCAGGCAGAGAGAGAGGAGGAAGCAGAATCCCTGCTGAGCAGAGAGCCCGATACAGGGCTCAATCCTGGGACCCTGAGATGATGACCTGAGCCGAAGGCAGAGGCTTAACCCACTGAGCCACCCAGGCCCCCCTAATTTTCAGTTTCTTGAAGGCAGCACTATGTCTGTCTAGTTTTCCTCTGCAGCCCTGCTTCTCCCACAGTGGAGGGATTTCATAATTACTTGTAGACCCTGTAGTTAGTTAATTCTGAAGGGGGCACTTATATTGGAAAAAAAATTGGTAGATTGGTAGGGAACTGGACATATCAGCAAGATCATAGTAAGAAAAAAGAGGAATTATAGTGTGATAGAGCTGGGTGGATATGAGGATCAAGTTAAAGAAAAAGATATTTGAAATAAATATTTCATAGGTAGAGTAGTTTCAGTTGATAAGGCTGTGTCCATGAGCATTTGTGTCTGGCTAAAAGGAGTAGTGGAGGCAAAGTTAACTGTAGTTTTCAGGGAACTGAAATTCAGGCTAGGGAGTGTGGTTGGATCTTTTAAAAGGATGCAATTGGGCCAGAGATCAGGAACTAGGGCTTCTTGTGTTTAGTGTATGATGAAGCATAAGCAGGGTGTTAGGTATTTCCCGATGATAGCAAGGAGAAGGGTACATGGTATAACTGGATGGCCTAGTCTTGTAAGATTTTTGTATGAATGTGGGATTGCATCTGTCTAGAAGCAGCATCTCTACTGTTGAGTTTTTATTCAAAGCTAGAGGAGAGGAGGAGACAGCACTAGCGTGTCATCGTCGTCGTCGTCTTCTTCTTCTCCTTCTCCTTCTCCTCCTTTCTTCTTCTTCAAGAAAAGCAGAAGCCATTCCAGATATACCATCGGATAATCTCATTGGTTGGAACTATTTCACTGGCTCTTCCTTTGCTGTTAGGAAGGCCTGGAAAGCAAGTACAGGTGATCTTCATCACCCAGACTCTTACTCTTCCAGCTCAGGCTACTCGCTTTCCAACACACAGGAACTATTTGATTTAGGTAGTGGAAGACTATTTATGTTTAGCTATTTCTCCCTCTTGGTAAAGGCAAGTAAAGGTAAAGTAGTTGGAAATCAGCATTGGTAGATAGAGCTAATGGTATCTATCTTAGAGGGAGTGGTTACTTGTGTCAGTTGCTTCTGTGAAAGTTTGATTAAGCTGAGAATGGAAAAATTTATTTTGTATTGGACAATGTAAGATTATTGGTGATCTTGATGAGCAGAGTGAGCAGAGGAAGTAAATGGAATTCTAAGTTTGGTAACTTTTGAAAGGGTTAGTATATGACTCATGCTTTCTATTAAAATCGCACAAAGATCATGCCCTAGTAGTAAGTGCAAAACTAATACAAACAAGCCATTTCAAAGCCTAAAACCAGCGATTTACAGGCTCAAGGATATCCATTTGTACTCTGTCTGCTGCCAAAAGAAAATATAATATTCTTTTTGTGAAAAATAACATTTTCTAGAACCTCTTCTGTATTTCATCTGCAGTGTGTGGTATCCTATAAAAAATCAGGAGGCGTGGTTAAAAATGCAGAGATAGAAAATGAATGAGAAGTAAGCAACAGAGAATAACAGACCTACATATATTCAGATATTAGACTCAACAGATAAGTTCTTCAACAAATATTGAGTAAACTGTAATTGAGTAGCTGCTAAGTGTCAGGTACTTGGGACATATCAGGTAGTTCTGACTATGCTCTTACCCTGATTTCTTCAAATACATGATGGAATTATTAATAAAGCCTTATTTTTAACTAGTTATCTCAAAAAATCAAATAATACTGAGTTCATCTGTTGCCTTTTCTAAATATATTTAATATAATGGCATATAGTTTGTGAAAGAGAGTACCTAACAATTCCCAAAATGTTTTGAGCTTTTAGAGTACTCTTAGAATAATTGGATGATCTAAGGTGACTATTTTGGTTTTAATTGGATGTGTACTTTCATTTTAGAGTGAGGGACTGTGGGCTCTCTAAAATTACACCCTTAAGCAAATAATATTCACTCTCTGAAAGAGATGGGATTACTTGTCTTCTGAAAACACCTAATTTAAAACATAGCTTTTAAATGTTTTGTCAAGAATAATCAATTTTCCAATTTTCTAACCAGAGACCAACGACGACAAAGATTTAAGAAAGACATGAGTTATAACTGTTGTTAATAAACTGTAATCTTAATTGCATTATAGTGCTATAATGAAGATAGTCAACTAATTTGTATAATCTATCATTTAAAAAGTTCCTCACAGTATCTTGCCCTCTCTCAACCTTTGTTTCCATAGAAGGATTTGAGAATTTGGGACAATTCTCCTTCTCTCTCCACTGGCATAATTAGCTCAGTTCTTTCTGACCTCTCAACTGGAATACTGTACCAACCTACAAAATGGTTTTCTTGTCTTAAACCTTATTCTTCCTAAATTTGTCATTGAAACTACTATCTATACCATGTCATTCTTTCTAGTTAAAATCTGTCACCTGTGGAACAAATCTAGCCTATAACATACATACAGAGCCTCTGTCTGCTGGCCCTTATCTTCTTGTCCCATCTAATTTCCTATTGGTTGGCCCTTCTCACATCGTGCCATAATTAACTCTAAACTTTTTCCAGTTTCCACTCATCTCCATATTTTATGTCTCATTAACTTTCTGTGAAACACCCTCCTCAATTTTTTTACTTAGCTAAACCTTCTTCATCCTTGAAGATTATAGCCATTGTCATCTGCTCCAGCAAGTTCTTCCGAAACTCCTCGGCCTTATTAAGTGCAGTATTACTGCACCATTAGTACAGTGTAGTCTACGTTATATAGAAGGCATTTTTTCCACAGGTTGTTTTTATTAGACTTTAAGCTTCTAAAAGGATGTCAACTTATTTTTCCTAGGATATATTATAACTCTTGTTTGTTGAACTTACCAGAACTGACATAATTATCCTAGAAGCTTACAGTTGAAGCATAGGTCCAGAAATACTCACAGCAATTCATAGATCACGGAAGTGTGAGGTTAAGAAATAAAGCGGGATAGATAGATGTGAACATATATCAAGAACTCTAATATATGAAAAGTTCCAAAGGAAAGGAAAGGAGAAGAGAGGAAAGGAGAGGAGGGGAAATGGAAGGGGAAGGGAGGGCAGGGGAGGGGAAAGGAAGAGGAAAGGGGAAAGAAAAGGAAGGAAGGAAGGGAGGGAGGGAAAAAAAGAAAGAAAGAAAGAAAAAGAAAAATTCCAGCATGGTGTCTCTAAACTTGCCAGCATCCAGACCTAGGAAGGAAACACTATAGATGAACCTAATAACCTTTGTGACGTTAATCAGTAAAAAGAGATATTTTTTCCCTAGTATAGTCGGGATAATGTATTTAAGAAGGATGTAGACAATAAGAATTTGTGTTGCCTTTAACATTTTCTATTTTGGTGAGCTTATGAAGAAATACTGTTAGAGTAGGTAGTGTTATAATAAGAGCATCCAACTGCCGTAGTTTGAAAGAAATAGTCCTTAAAGTAAATAGTTTTTTGTTTTCATTTCATCTTCACTAAGCAACATTCAGACCTATAATTTGGGTCCTGAATGGGTTGACCTATGGTAGAGAAGTACTTCAATTAGTTAATTGACCTACTTCTAGTTACCTTAGCAGAAAAAAATTTGATTGTTTTTTTAATGTAAATCAGTTCCTTGTGAGTTTGTTAATGTGAATTAGTTCCCAGAGCCAAATTACATTAGGTAAACTGATAAAGTTGTCTGGTCTTGCAGTGTGTCGAATCCTATAAATCCTGGATCTAAGTAATGTGTTTACTCCTTATCTGATATCCCTACTTCACCCCAGCTGCCTGCAGTGACTGTGGCAGTGAGCCTTTTTCTTTTAGATTTATTTTTGTAGTATTTTCTGTTTGTTACATAAATTGCTCCATAGTTATATTTTCTGATCAGGACTAAGAATTGTCTTACTAATGTTGTCAAAGGGCTTCAGTGGCTAACAACAAAACATAACACTAGTTCTTTTTGCACCCATTAACATGTGAATATTCTTCTCTACTGACCCTCTAACTTCTGTCCTGAAATCTTACTAATGTCAGAACTCCTATGGCTGAGAGAATTTCTCTCCTTTTTTAAGACAACTTATGATTATTTAAAGGTAAGTTTTCTTTCTTAAAAATATTATTCCCTTAAAAAAAATATTATTCCCTTAAAAATTTTCTTTCAAGTATTATATATTTGAAGGTTGCTTAGAGCATAGATCTTAAAAGTTTTCAGCACAAGAAAAAAAGCTTTGTAACTGTGTGTGGTGATGGACTTTAACTAAACCTACTGTGGTAATCATTTCACAATATATGTGTATTTCACTAAAAATTAATCTTTAAAAATGAGCTTTCAAAAAAATGCACATTGTAACACTTTGAGTATTTACATTTCCATCAAATATTGCCCTTTGTAGACAATATTGACTGTCATATTTAAAACTGGTTTTTGTCTCCTCAGTTTTACCGAGCAGAAGTTGAAGCTCTCCATTCTTCAGGTATGACAGCGGTTGTTAAATTCATTGATTATGGAAACTATGAAGAGGTGCTACTAAGCAACGTCAGGCCCATTCAGACAGAGGCATGGGTACGTGATCCAAATTCTGTACGGAGGCATAAGCTATTTTGAAGAAAATGCATAGCTCTAAAAGATTAGTCATAGCAATAAAAAAATTTGCCAGTGGAAAAAAATATTTTGAATTTGCTTGAAACTGGCTACTCCTAAAATAAAATTCTAATTGGTTGCACTGAACTACAATAAAAGTGAATGCGTTGGAATTAACTTTTCTTGTGTAATGCTTTGTTATATTATGCTTTGGAAATAGGTGACCTTTTTCATGTTTGCAAGTTTTTGTGCATATTTTGTTCCTTCCTAGCTTGTTCCTTTAAATTTGACTACATTATGTGCAGCAGTTGTCAGATTTAAATCCCTGCTGGATATGTGTATATTCTTTATTATTTTAGTTACATATCAAATTAAGAAAAACACTTTAAATTATACATGAAGTCATGCTGCATTTACTACACATATATTTACATATGTGTATGTACAGATTGACTATACTAATCTGTTTAATAATTATTTGATTTTGTTGTCCAATATATGTCAAAGTTCTGTGATAATTTTGATGATCTAATTTAGAACTGTTGGCCTCATAGGAGTCTATTTCATATAAGGACTTATGTGACTTTATATAGGTAGATTCTCAGCTACATTTCAAGAAAAACAGGAGGGTAAGGCACATTAAAATTAGTTTCATACAGTTTTTTAAAAGTTTCCCTTCTCTAATTTATAGGTAGCTGTTAACAAACTTACCATTAGAAGTCTGATTTGCTTCTATTTCTCTAAAATATCAAAATATACTATGAAATTGTGTTATTCAGATGTTAGCCTTATCATTGAAATATGTAGTGTTTTCTCATCTGCTGACTTTAGTTTAGTTTTGGTCTTCTTACATTTTTTTTGTCACCAAGTCAGTGTCACCTACTCCTACCCCATCCCTTCTCCTCAAGAGAAATAAAACAACAAAAGGCCTAGTACCAGTAATTATGCTTTGGGCCATGAAACTTTATTCTTTACCTTTTTATTCTAGAAAAACTATCATTTTCTAGATAATTTATCATTTCATATTTTATAATATATTACTAATGTTTTATGTATTTAATTAAGATATCTTTCCCCTCACTCTCATTGTCTAAAGTTTAGACACTTTTTCTCTAAAAGACTGAAATACAGTCAGTACTTAATTTATGTCTTTCTTTTCTTAGGGAAACTTGGTGTAACCATATCTTTGCCCTTCTGATTCTCATATAACTGGCTATTTTCATTCTCTTTTTTCCATTAATACCTCTTAATCTTATTTTGATGGTAAAAGTAATTATTTATTAAGTAATTTCTAGAAGATGAGTCCTGGTTTGCTGTTCATAATGTGCTTTCAAATGTGTTTAACTATTACAGTCAAAGAGTCAAAATAGAGTTTTTACCTTTAGGTTTTTTTAAATTTTTTAGAGGATTTGATAAGAGATTGATTTTATTCTTTTCTCCCAAGAGAAAAATTTAGCTTCCTTACTTCACCTCTTTTCTACTTCCTTTTTCTGTTTCAGGGTGGCCATAACTGATGAGCACATTTGTCATTCCTCACTGTAGCTCTTCCATTCAAAGGTGTTTGGTACTGAGTGATAATTTTCTTTCTACAGTCAGTGGCTTTGCCTTTCCCTGCCTTGATAGTCTTCATAGCTTTATCATTGATTTTAAGTCCATGTAAATTTAGCTGGACAATAACTTTATCAGATGTCACAGCCCATGTAGCGATTCTGAACCACAGCAATACTTTCATATTCTTTCTACCAATTTGTGAATATTCATCTGTGCTTTATTCCATTTTTTTTTTTTACCAATTTACTTTTTTTTACAGTCAGCTTAAAAATCTTTTGTAAAATGCTTGAAGTATTTTACAGAAAGAAGCAGGATAGAATCACTAAATCTTTTGAAGATTTTGGTATTTTCTCTCCTGTGATTGTTTATATTTTATGATTTGTGTAAATTAATATAGCAGATATTTTTGCATCATAAACATTGTTTTGGGGGATAAGATCATTCTTTATCTGCATGAATAACTGACTTAGTTTGTAGAAGTATCTCCTTGATATGCAGATGATATTATCATCATCTTCATTCATCTCCATTTAAAAAAAATACATATGTGCATATATCTATAAAAAGCCCCTGAAGAAAAAGAGTGCATGCAGTTGTCAATACATTTAATATAGAGTTAGTGTTGTGTTCTCCTGGCCTCTGAGAGTATTAATGTTGGGGTCTATGAGCACTTTTTCTTTGTAACTGGAATTGTGACAAGTTTTAAATTAATCAAAAGCAAATATTCACTAAATCAATAAGAAGATAATGCTAACTGACAAGTCCTACTAGAAAAATTAAAGGGCTGTAAAGGTACAGTGAAGTTTTTAGAAGCCTTAACACAGTTGTTCACTCACACCATGGATTGTATAATTTTTAATTTTTAACTCTTACACTATTTTTAATTATGATATTATATTGTATCTTTTATTAAAGTGTTTGTTTATTATTGGTGTAAGATTGCTACATTTTCTTAAATGTAGCAATGATCATTCATTGAAGAGTTTTCTAATAGTTTGCTGGAAAACAACCCCAAAACTTGCATATAAACCAAAAGCTTTTATAGAAATCAGTTGCCTGTATTGTCTCTTAAAGGCATAAGGATAAATCATTACATAAAAAGCATGAAATCTAAAGAGACTCAGAGACTAAGTTCATAATCTCTTGTATGGAAAATTAAAATAAAAATCAATTTAATGCTTTAAATCCAAGAGCTAATATTTTTCTCATGAAGTTTAGGAGTTATTCTCCTTTGCTCTGTAGACTAAATACTTATTTTCCCATTCCATTTGGATACATCTTTTTATTTCCAGAACATACTTACCCAGTGATGATATTTTAGGTGGTGAAAATTTTGATTATGATTAAATACTTGATTTCCTCTAAAATGATTCAGTAAACTTTTTGGTAAGTCATCCTTGATTTTTTTGTGTTCTAGCTAGATTTCACCTGGTTCTTTTAGCTGTCATTAAATATTACCTTTTAATTTTAGTGTCTTTATTATAATGAACTCTCTAAATATCCCACATAGTGTGGGATTCATAACTTTTCTTAACTAGATGAATGCTCTCACTTTTTTCCCCCAGTGTTCTTTAAACATTGTATGATTTTCCCAAAGTAGATGAAGCATTAGTGAGTTTCATATTATTTGTAAAGTTATATAGGAAGAAAAGTGCATTATTTTCTATTTCTGATGACTGTATGAGAAAACATTAGGAGCAGAGCAAATTGCTATTTGTGTTTCCTGCAGGCCCTTTCCAAATTGGTTCCTTTTAACTCTAAAGCCTATACCAGAAACCAGTCAAAAGATGCCACAGGCAATTTGGAATTACTGTAAAATACCCTGGCACTACTGCTGAGACAAACCTTTTGTGTTTTTAGAGTGTAGTTGCTTCTGAATTGCTTTCCTAACCCTGGAGAGACACCTGTCAGGTCTTGATTTTCCAAGTGTTTTTATGACCTGGATTCTGTGGAGGCTTTTATATCCTAAGAAATGGTTTTGAACTTGCTGGTTTCTAAACTTTTTTTTATAAATTCGTAGTACTTCTTAATATCAGGAAAAGATCTGGTTCAGCTATTGTTTCAACAAAAATAATTGTGATTATGTAGATAATGCTTAGTTCTAAGGCCTTAACATATACACCATCTTGGGCATTAATCTAGATAGATGGATTGTTATTGCCTATTAGATGATCATCCTATTTTAAATGTTTTTCTGTTTTCATCTATTCAACAAATATTCATTGTACATCTATCAGGTGCTGCGCTGCTCTAGGTGACGGGTATATGTTAGTGCACAAAACACAAAAAATCCATGTGCACTGCACAAAGTTAGAAGAAAGTTATAGTTCCAGTTATGTGAAACAAACAAATATCTCATGAGGGTCTTTTTTTATTTCTTTTTGAAGCTTTAAGATAAAATACAAGTGGAAAAAATCTTGTTTCCTGAAGTTGTAATTTAAATAATGTGTAGGTCTTTATTCCACCTTAGTTTGAATATAAAATTCATGTGGAAGAAAAAAGTATGACTTAATGTTTTTTTTTTTTTCTATTTTAAAAGTTCTTATCTATTTATCTATTTAAAAAGTAAAATTTGTTTTGAGGAGGGTTTGGGTTCTGTTTTTTTAAGAATTATGATACATATATATATTTTTCAGTTTTAGTATACTTTACAAAAGAAACTATCTCAGGTTTTACTTTTGAAGTAACTTTGCACAAATATCTTATAATGACATCCTCAGAACACATTTGAAAGTTATCTTCTCAAATTCAAATGATGTTCACCAAAAACTATAAATTATTCTATCACTAATAAAAATATTAAAAAGAAACATATAATCAAAAAAGCCCTAACCTATTTAATGAGGAAGGAGATTGAGAGTTATGATACATAAATTAATGAGTTAAAATGGTTCCTAAATGTATTAGAACAAGGTCATGTTAGTAATTTTAATGATGTAGTGATAAAGTTAGGCCATAACTAGTTTGTATTTGATATCAAAAGATCATAATAGATATTAAAAAGAGGACAATTGTTATAGAAATCATTAACTTCAAAGGAAAATTAGAATTATATAAGTGAAGTTCTGCTAATTAGTATCCAATAAAAAGTACAAGCACATATTTGATCATAGTCCAGAGGTTTTTCATTCTTGCTGATAATTCTTAAATAAATTAGTGGGTATAATTTACCATACTTAAATTTCTGCACTAAAAGCATAAGTTGATTAAGGTCACTGAAACACTGAAATACATTTTCTTCCACCAGACATATCTCGGGAAACTTTCCTTTCAAACATTGTCATATGGGCGGAACTCATTGTGTTCCTTTTAGTTTTGTTGCACTGTAAACAGAGTTAATCAGAATGAAACTGTACAGAAAGCTTAGCTCCATTTAAGAACATAATTTTCAAATCACAGATGATGGAATTTGGCGATTCCATGCAATATCTTCAAGTTTTGATTTAGTAAAGTTTGGTTGTATTTGATAGCCTTTATTTCTTCATCAGTGACCCAGCCTTTTACAATTCCCACTGGAGGTTGTAGAATATACAGGACTTTACTGGAGATATGAAAGCTGCTCACATAGAGGGAAAGATTATTCATTCATAAATGCATGCCATATGCATAGATATGTCAACTTAATACTGTTGGTATCTACCCCCTGAAGCCCATATTTCATTTGTGATAGCCAAACCTAACAAATTATTATGAAAATGTTGACATCTAGTTTTGACCCTGCTCTACTATTCAGTAGAGACATTTTATTTCACCATTTAAATTAATGCTAAGAAAAAAATTAATTAATTAATGCTAAGAGAATAATATGCTAGCTAATAATTTGAAGAGCCTGTACAAAAAGTATTATTTGAATTTTGCTATTTGATAACTTAATACATTGTGATCTACTCAAAGGAAGTATATGTATCAAAACATCCTTAAAAGATTTCTGGGTAATCTGAATTCTTTATTGAGCAATGAATGTACAGGTTATATTATTATTTCATGTTACTTTCTCCAAAGGTGAAATAACTTCCAAAGTGAAGTAACATGTCAGGATATTACCTAAGATGTGCTGTCTGTCTTTTTAAAGTTACTATAGTCATACTATGATTTTGTTTCTAACTTTAATTACAATTCATAAAACAATTCAAGCCTTAAATCATTTGAATATTAACATTAAGAATCAAGTTAGCATAACTGAAAAATCTGCAACATTTTCTTTGTATAAATGAATGCCAGTAGATAATATGTTAATCTTTTCTAAATCTCACCTTTATCAGTAGCAACCTAAAGTGTGGAACCCTAAATTATGATGTTGGTTAATTAGGAATTGAATCCATGATGCTTTAGATTTATGCTGAACATTATATGATACACCTTTTCCTTCAAAGTAGTCATAAGGAGGCATCATGGGTGAGACCTTTAGCTGAAGGATGCTGAGATTATCAGGTGAAGTATTTTTCCTTTGACCTTTTTGATTAAGTAGGCTCAAGCCTTGCTTTCTTCTAAGTATAAATTTTTGTTTTTTCATTTACTTTACTTACCAGGACTTTCAAAACTGTAATCTCAAACTGCACTGAATTTTACCATTCCTTTGCATATAATGCAAAAGACTTGCTAATATACTCACTGCACAGGAAATAAAGTAGTAAAATAAATGAATCTGAGGAATATTTTTGTTTGGTTTTATTTCTCTGTTTCCAAATATGTCACTTTTCCATTGGGCATGTACCTTGACTAGACACTCATGTCAGTGTATTTTAAATATTGTTATAAATCTGAAGGGGCATTCTTGAATTTTAAAAATGCATGCAATTCTATTGTAGTTTCGAGTACATTTCTGACCCTCTTCCATCTGCACCTAAAAAAGCAGAAAAAGAATGTGGCTCGTTGTGCCACAGACTTCATTCACTTTCAGATGGATCCCACGCAGCAAATCTCTGGTCAGTGATTGTGAACCCTGATGGTGACTGGCTACAAGGGGACTTAGGATATATATTTGACTGCATACCATAGTCAGTTGTCAGTTTTTGATTCTCTTTGTTAATTTTACATGGTCCTCTTATGTCTCTACTTAATACTGTTTTTCTATATTCTTAATTTTGGCCATCTTGTTTATTAGTCATATCTGTTTTCACTCTATTTCCAAAACAGCCTTGTATCCTCTTGGCTTTTTTTTTTTTAAAGATTTTTTATTTATTTATTTGATAGACAGAGATCACAAGTAGGCAGAGAGGCAGAGAGAGAGAGGAGAAAGCAGGCTGTCCGCAGAGCAGAAAGCCCGATGCAGGGCTCGATCCCATGACCCTGGGATCATGACCCGAGCCGAAGGCAGTAGCTTTCACCCACTGAGCCACCCAGGCGCCCCTCTCTTGGCTTTTTTTCTAACCTTTAGAAGAAGGTGGTATCTTTTGATGTATATGGACTGCCCTTCCTCCTGATCTTAATTTTCTGAACTTTACTGAACATGTATTGTTTATTCTAGAATCATGAGCAATAGGCTTCGCTATCACATCTCTAGGAAAGAATGGA
Organism: Taxidea taxus jeffersonii; assembly: GCA_003697995.1. Lineage (NCBI taxonomy): Eukaryota > Metazoa > Chordata > Mammalia > Carnivora > Mustelidae > Taxidea > Taxidea taxus. The sequence continues at coordinate 13,616 of RCUC01073734.1, forward strand.
GTTGATCTGTCTCCTTGAGAGAAATACTCCAGTGTTATAGAGTTTCCAGTTCTTTTAAACTTGAGAACTACTTGCAAGAGTTTTACACCTTGGCTTGAAATAACTCCCTTAGCAACCTGTCGTTGACTGAGAGCTCCATTCAGAAGGGAAAGGAAGTACTACAACAGTGAGTACATTTTATTTGCCTTAAAAAGAAACCCATATAGTTTATTAAGAGTAAACATAATTGGGGTGCCTGGGTGGCTCAGTCATTAAGCATCTGCCTCAGGGCTCAGGTCATGATCCCGGGGTCCTGGGATGGAGCCCCACATCGGGCTCACTGCTAAGCAGGAAACCTGCTTCTCCCTCTCCCACTCCCCCTGCTTGTGTTCCCTCTCTCACTAAAATCTTTAAAAAAAAAAAAAAAAAGTAAACATAATTGAAGAGGCTCTAGTTAAGCAACTTAAACCACGATAAGAATACAAAAATCACTAATTGTTTGTGTATATTTTTTAATGTCTAGTTCATTTAGCTCAGGATTTTCTGAAGTGTGTTCTAAGAATATTAGTTCCACTTTCTGGTTAAATAAATTTGGAATATGCTGGGTTAAAGAAAATTAAGTTTGCTTTTTTATTATGGGACTTATCAAGACAATATGTATTTTATTTTGTTTTGTTTTTTTCCGTTTGTTTAGGTCTTCTATAATTTCCTTCATCAGTGATTCGTAGTTACCCTGCAACCTTGCTAAATCACTTATTAGATCTATGAGCTTATGTTTATTAGCTTTGAGTGCTTTTATTTTTGATCATTTTTATTTAGAAATTACTGTTGAACATTCATACCAGTGGTATGTATTTTAATCTCTAAGAGAGAGAAGTAGTGTATATTGCTTCACAAACCTATTTGCTCATGGAATTCTGTGGGGTTTTGTTTGTTTGTTTGTTTTTTAACCTGTGACAGAAAGTCTATGGGATATATTTTGGAAAAGATCTTAGCTGTCTTGTTACTTTCCTTCTAGTTTTCAAATTTCCCAGCTTTAAGATAGGATGAAGATTTATGTTTAAATATATTGTTTTAGATGTTCCAAACGTCTTATTAGTAACATAATATTCTATTTTTATATTACAAATTGAGACTAAATATATAAAAGACAATTTTATCCTCAAACATGTTTTTAGATTCTTAACCTTTCTTTGAATAGAGGACAGAATATATTCCTGAAATTTTAGGCCCCTTCTAAGTACTTGTGTAATTAGTAATAGTGTTTTATTATATAAAAATAAAATTAAGATCTTATGTTGCAAATACATAACTACTCACTGGTCTTTTAACTTTATATTAACTTTGATTCTGAAAATGTCTATTTATTAACTTTTAGAAATTGTCATTTGTGAAGACTACCATTATAGCTTTTATAATATTGCTGTCCTTCTCTATAATTCTCACCTAATAACCCACATGATATTTACATGTTCCAGCAGTAATGCATTTTCACCATTTACTTGGGTTTTGTATTTGTTATTCTCCAATAAACTAGTCTAAGGCAAAATGTGAAATCCCCTTTTTTGTTAAGATGACATTTCAAAAGAAAGTGTCAAAGCAGGTTAATTCCACTGGGTAAGTGAACATTCTTAAGTGAAGGAGAATCCTAAAAGACTAAAAATTCTATTTTGTTTCAACATTTATATTGCTTTTTTACTAATATGCTGGTATGTCCTAAAGCTTTTCAATTATATTGTTTTAATTAGTTAAAAGTTTGTTAAAAACATCCTAGAAAATAAGCAGGCTCTTATATTTTACTGCTCTTGATCTTCTGTTCTTGTTTTCCTGGTACCAACAATTAAATGAGATGAACCGATAATCTTGGCTATAATTCCAGAGCTCACCTGAGTGATCTGGAGGGGCAAAAATTCTAATTTTTTTTAAATTCTTATTTTAAGAAATCTGCCCTTTTCAGGTACTTATAATTATAAACAAGGGCAGAATTTATGGTTGGGTAATAGCTAGTGGGAGTGCATAGGAACTCTATAAATAAGTGGTAGATATATACTGTGAGTACCAGGTCTTTTAGAGCTTGAAGGAATTAGAGTTTTCAGTGAGCACATGAAGTGGCCTGATAACTAAAACAGTGGAAGGAGGTCAGAAATTATGTGTTGAATGATTTATGTAGTTCTGGTGGTCACCTTTATTACTGAAGAGCCCTTTGTCAGACATCAAACCCGAGCGTAACAGTTTAATAGGATAGTTTTTCAATAAACATTCTCTGATGCTTTTTGTAGCAAAGCTATTTTGGAAAACAAATTGCCCTATATACCCAAGGGATTAAAAAGATATAAGAGAAGTAGAAGATATATATTTCTTTCCTTCCAGAAGCCACCTAATAAATATTAGTAAGGCCTCCATCAGACTGAGATTGTTCCAGTCTGGGAACCATTGTTGGCATGGTTCTTGATCACAATTTTGTTATGCACATTAAAAGAATAGGATAACGTGAAGGAATTAAGTCGGAAAAGCTAACATTGACTTTCCAAAACTGGTATTAATTTTTTAATGACTTTTTATTGGCATTTTTATCTTCCCTGAAGTATGCTCATTTTCCCCCAGATCATGTGATTAAGAAATTAGGGTAAACCCTCTTGGTCATGCTTAACTTATTATACAAAGTAAGATATTAAAATAAGATAAGATATGAACTTATTATGCAAAGTAAGATATTAGGAGTCAGTTTAATTCTGTTTCTGTATGGTTCAAATTTTAAAATGTATGGACTTGTGTTTTTTTTTAATGTTTATAACCACTTTTAGTACTACTTAATGAAGGATCTGAGAGAATATAACGATCCTCTATCTTGAAGAGACATGTAAATAAGGCTGAAAATAACATGGAAAAAATACTTTTTTTTAACCTCATAAAATGATCAGAGAATATAAATATTATTATTATTGGGAATTCCTGAATTTGACCATGAATATGCAAAACAATTAAATTTTTAAAATATAGAATTGAAGTCTTAAAGCAAGGGGAAAAGGGAGGCATATCAAGAATTTGAGAGTGTTAGTACTTATTCGAAACCTTTTGTTTATTCTAGGTAAGCATTTTTTTTCTCTTCTGTTTTGTTCCCCTTCTCTCCTTTTCCTCTTCCTCCTTGTCCAGGCTCTTCCTCCTTGTCCTCTTCCTTTTTTGTTTTTATGTCGAATATTTGCCTTTTTATTCATCTTAAAGGTTTCACGTGGCTTTTAACTATTATATTAGGTTGGGTATGTTCCATCTCAGACAAGACTGATCCTTAAATGAAGTCTGGTTGCATAGGGCATCTTTTCAAGTTCAGAAAGACTCCAAAAGCTTTGGCCACAAATAATTTGATATTTCTGGTTGATCTTTTATAATCCCTGATTACAACTGATGCTTACTTAACACCTGGCCCTACTGATAGTAGTTCTCATAAATGCAAAGACTGTTAGAGACTGAGATGTATTGGAGCTGAGTACAAAAACATCTAGAAATGGTAAAAAGTTGGTTATGTGCCCAATTGATTTAAATTGTATCCTTGCATTCTTAGGAAATAAGCAAAGAAGAGAAAAATTTCTCACTGAATGTGTTTAAAATTTATTAGAAATGTAAGTAATTAAGATCAGAAATTAAAATATATAATTCCCTAAGAAATTCAAGAAATTAGAGACTGAAAACTCTAAATTTTGTCATAGAAAATTAATTATAAAAGGCTACATTAGGAACATTTTAGATATAATTTAGAAATGAACATAAGACTTATATCTCAAGAAGATGATACACTTTCCTCTTAATTTATTGAAAATACTTAAAATTGGCTATAAAAAATAAAAAGACTATTCTGTCCATTCTAATGATTTTAATTGCTTTAGTGAAAATAGTCACTGAGGAAAGATCATTAAGGTAAACAACAAACATAGAGTAGGTTAAATGTAGAAGTGGTATCTTGGTTCTTAGATATTTTTCAAAATAATATTTATAATGGTATAATTTGAAAGGTATGACTGAAACTGTTAAAAAATTTCAAACATACTGCTTTAAATAATTTCACTTATAAAAATAAGTTTTGCTTTCTGAAATGAAATTTACTATACTCTGAGATTCCAGTAAATTTCACATCAGTGGCAAAGTACTGCCAAAATTAACTTCTGACATCATTTACTGCTTATTGCCATTCTTGAGCCCAAAGCTGAGATACATTTTCAGATTTCTGTTTGCTGTATCCTGAGAGAATTTCATAAAAAGGGGTCACTGCAAGAGTTAAATGTCTGCTCTGCTTGGCCTTTAAAAGAAGGGGAGAGGGCAAGGCTGGTCTTGGGCAAATTACTTCCACCTCCCTTTCTGCCCCTGCTTCAGCTCCAGGGGAGCTGGAAATGCACAGGAGGAATCAGAAGACCTGGGTCGAGTCCCGGCTCTGCCACTTACTACCTATGTGACTTTGGGTAAGTTACTTAATATCTCTGGGTCTCAGTTTCAGTACAGGGTTGTTCTGAGCATTAAGTAGTATGGTCAATGGTAATGGGCTTTGTAAACTCCCAAGGTGTATGGAAACATACATTTCTATTATCAAAAGCTTGGCCTTCTTCCCTATTCTTCTATAGTATACTGTCCTCAGCTATGTTATTTTTAAAGCAACCTCAAAATGACTTAATTTGTTTTGCTTCTCACTACATCCTCTCCATATTGGAATTCTTATTCCTGTCCTCTGCATGCTTCAGAGCAAAGTATTCTAAGAACATAAAATCAGTCTAGTTAAATTAATTTCACAGTGAAATGTGGGTTACTGTTACCCCTTCTTACCCTTCACACACCTACCTTTCTCTAATTTTCCCAGAATTATGTGCTCAGAAACATCAAGAATCTAATGCATGGACATTCAGACAGTGTTGGAGAGAAGGGTTTTTGGCAGAGGGAAGTCCTTTAAATCCTGTTACCCAGATTCTACCTGCATAAGTTAATAAGGTTGATTGGGAAAATGGGAATATGTTGAGCCTCTAGTCCTTTCTTTTTCTCTATGGGAAAGGAGATGGAAATAATTCAGAATTTAAAAGTTCTTCAGAAGTCTTGCTGAAAACCTAGATCCTTAGCTTGAGGAATAATCATAGAAAGAAGAGACGAGATTTAATGGGCATTTTTTTGGTCATCTCTTTGAATTATATCTGACTGGGACTCATTTTTGCCTGTCAGTAAAGTAAGTTCTAGTCTACCTTCAGCCAGACTATGTTTATAGTGCCTGTGATATTTACTGGATGCTTGTTTTATAGAGGCTTTGCTGAGCTAAGGAAGAAAGAGAACTTGTCTTCTGGGTCACATCTGGTTCCAGATCAAGGGATCTTTATGGGGGCCTAAAAAGAAACCTTATATCCCTACTTGGTCCAGCCCTCCCTGAATCTAAGAATGCTTGATCTGGCTATGTGTAAATAATAGTAATAATAGCCACTTACGTGAACTGCTTGCCATTAATGCCTAATTATCATGGAGCACAATAACAGTTAATCATGCCATGATTAAATTAACTTAAACATTTTTATTTTTATTTTATTTTTACGGCCTTGAACCGTTGACTTATGCTCAATATGGTTTCTTGCTGAAGTAGCAGTGTCATCTTTCATAACTAAAAATTAGAGAGAAATATTGAACTCTATTAGTATTCAAATGCAAATTGAAACAATTAAGTACAGTGTTAAATGTATGAGTGAATGGGAGAAAATTAGATAATGCTCATACTGGCAAGGATGCAGTGATGTGAGTACTTTCATACATTGGTGATGGCAGTGTAAATTGATGTCATCCTTCTGATTTTTTCCCAAACCTTAAAAGTGTTCATACCCTTTAGACCAATAATCCCACAGTTGTTATTCTCTCCTAGGGAAAGAGCAAAGGAAGTAAGCTAATTGCGAAGAGATAATCGTTGCAACATTGTTACCTAAATGCCTAACAATAACAGAATGGTAAAATAAGTGATCTTCCATCTGCTGGATGAAATATTTTACAGCTGTGATGAAAGATCATTATGAAGTCTGTAATATCAATGGAAATATTTATGATGAGTGAATAAAAGCAATGTATAGATTTGAATGAGAATATACTCAAGGTGAAGTGGTTTAGTGTAGTAGAAGTATATGTACTCTAAGTCTGTATATACATACGTTTTTTTCCATTTTATACACTTTCTCTAATTTTGAGTTACATTTTTTATTTGAAAAAGTAAAACCAAGCAAAATAAAATTAGCAAGAAGAAAGTTAATCATAATTAGGGAGTTTTAGTCTTAAAAAAATGCCAAAAATTTGCAAAAAGGATCTGAAAATATAGGGGGAAAAGCATAAGATAAAACATCACCTTTCAGTTTTTAATTTTGCCTTTGCTTTCAGTGAGGTTAACAGCAACATGATTATGGTTTTTTGTGATAAAATACCATTAGCCTTAAACTTGTTCCTATCTATCATTAGTAAATGGAATACTCCCACAACTAAACAAATAGAGTTACCTATACAGTCTTATCACCTACTTTCACTCCATGCATACAACCTATTTCCCAATTCCTTGCAAAATTCTCCCTTAATTATACTGTTTCCAAAATTCTTACACACCTTAGAATTTAGTCTCTTCCAAGTGCTTTAAAATACAGAGCAAAATACATTTCTCCTATGAAATGTTTCTTTAATCTGTACTTCCCTACCATGCATAGTTTCAGGAATATGTTACTATGTAGGTACAATATTTTGTTTAACTCTTTGTCCCTGTTTTAGTATTGATATATTATTGAAATAATAAGTATAATGTGAAATTTTTATATTTGAGGTTCTCCTGTTGCCATTTCAAATATGTATCAGTCTATTCCAAACATTGTTTTTTCTAGTACTTATTATGTGGCTTTACCTCTCCACCCAGAACAGTGCTGGGTACATGTCCTTAGAATGATTATGTGCTAGACAACGGAAATACATAGATGAGCAGTCTCTGCTCTCAAGGAGTCCCAGACTAGCAGAGGAGCCGGGAAGTAAGCCAGCCTCTGTTTATACGAGCAGAGCACAGAGTTACCTAACTCAGTCTGGAACTGACTCATGGAGGAATCAAGGCCCTCCCTGACCATCCAATTATAAAACAGCAGTTTGCCATCACACAAATTCTCTAGCCACTTTGCCCTGCTTTATTTTCTGCATATCTTGCTCCAGCCTCCAACCCCTAAAGGAAATCCATTTGAGAGCAGGTACCTTGTCTCAGCTTAATACTTCAGCATTCAGAACAGTACCTGGAAAATAAGGCACCCTCAATAAATATTTGTTATATCTGGATAACTGGAAGTTTAATGTGAGTCTTGAAAGTCTTGAAGAGTAGTTAGGACTTAGCTTGGGTAAAAGGGGAGGAAAGTGAAAAAAGGATGAAGTCAGGGAAATTCTAGAGAGCACAGTAGAGCGAGGTATATTGGCAACAGAACAGGTCTATGTATTAATGTCAGTAGGTGAGGCTGAAAAGGCCGGTGGGGCGAAAGGGTGAAGAGGAAGGTTGGTTATGGTAAGAAGTTGGAATTTTATCTCTCAGAATAGGGACTGCTGAAAGATTTTCAGCAGAGAGTGTCATAATGTGATCTTTGCTTTAAGAGCTTATTGCCCTGAGGCACGTGGGTGGCTCAGTCAATTCAGCATCTGCCTTCAGCTCAGGTCATGATCTCAGGGTTCTGGGATCGAGCCCCGCAATCACAGTGGGCTCCCTGCTCAATGGAGAGTCTGCTCCTCCTTCTCCCTTTGCTCCCCCACTGCCTACCCACTGCTCTCTCAAATAAATAAAATCTTAAAGAGGGAGAGATTATTGCACTAGTATAGAAAATGGGTTTCAGTGAAAACAGAGAGTGTGGAGACCAGTTATTATAATAGTTGAGGCAAGAGATGAGGACCTGGAAGTCATCAGAATTTAGGCAGAAATAGTATGGGTGAAATTGCCTAGAGAAAGTGTGCAAAAAGAGAAAGACAAGGACTGGGGTCAGACTTCTGGGGAATTTCACAGTTAAGTGGTGGGAAGGGACACTGAGGTGTAGCCAGGAGGACAGCAGGAATGGATGCTGAATACATTATATCAAGTGCTGGAAAACATCAGGAAAGAGAAGAACTGGAAAGCACCTGTGGATTTGGCTATCAGTAGGTGACTGGTAGCTGTAGAATGCATTTCCAGTGGAATGATGCATGTGTATCGCAACTTACGGTTTCTTGGGAATGAGTGGGAAATAAGAAAATGAAGTGTAGGCTATTTTTAAGATCTTGGTTGTGAAGATAAAAAGCATAGGGGATGAGAATCAAGAGTAAAAGAACTCAGGGTAAAAACCCAAGCCTGTTTACATCAAAGGCACAGCAAAGCAAAGAGAGAAGGAGAGGTCGTAATAAGAGTAAAGATTTTTAAAAACCCAGGCCGTGATAAGAAAGTGGGGCACAATCACATGTGACTTTGGGTATTTGAGGAACACTAGGGAGAGGAAGAGAGAGAAGTCGATGTAGATGTGGTGAGGTTAAATTGTTAGGTTTCAGGGAAGGAAGCTGAATAATTCTAATGAACTCTCTTCTCTGTGAAGTAAAAGCAGGCCATCAGTTGAAAATAATGAGGTCAAGAATTGGAGAGGAATTTTGAAGAGTAAAATAAAGATTTAAAAACTGCCCAGGAACATGGCAGAGGGAGTTGATCAAGAGTGTATTTTCACAGCAAAAATTTTCAACCCTTAGTAAAAATCATGTGTAAAGCATACTATGACAGTTCACTCTCAGTTTCTAGTCTTTTAGTAGCTACTAGAAAAGTTTAAATGGATATACAAATGAGAACTTTCCATGTTTATTAAGCAGAAGCTAATAGTTAACCCCTAGCCAGTTTCCGGTAGAGGTTCTCACTAGGAACCTGATATTTGAAAGTCTACATAAGTGTAATGACTATATTATTGCCCTACGACTTCAGTGAAATTCAGTATTGGAAAATGCTCTGTGAAGGTGGGCATTTATGCATAAACCATTAACATTAATATAATCCTAGGACTATTACCAAGGTTTCAGGCTTCTTGAACCCATCTTCATGCCAGGTAGTAATGTATTAAATAGATAAAAATGTTAAGTAGTTACTTGAACATCCCAAGACGTGTGCATGTGTGTGTGTGTGTGTACGTACACACATGGAAACACATGAAAGATATCAGTGTTTAATAGCTGTGATAGTTACTAAATTTTTCATTTAGAGAACAAAATAAGGTAGGAAATAAAAGAAAAAAATAATCTCATGAGACCTCAATTATCTGTGATCTATCCATCTATTCCTGATCTATTCATGGAGAGAGATTTTTCCTAACACCAACACAGTTTTAAATGAGGACATTTTTTTAATGCTCTTCATAATTTTTGCATGACACTTATAAAGAATTGTCCCCTACTAGCTATGGAAATATAAAACAAAATCTAAATAAGAAAGTAGGTAATCCTGTTAAGAACATATGCTCTTCATGATTATAGAGTCAATTTATCAACTACCATGGAATATTCTTCTGGCATTGAAGGGGATGGCCCATCATGGACATACCACACCACACTATTGATAAAGTTTTT
>RCUC01073735.1:0-15264 GCA_003697995.1 Taxidea taxus jeffersonii
GGGTTTTTTTTTAAATTCCATGTTCAAAGACACTGGAAAATTCTGAGTGAAAGAAATACATTTTTCTTGGCTCTAGGACTTGTCAGATTCCTTAAGGTGATAATATATAACTCTTCAAGAAAAAAAATGCAATGTTTCCCAAATATATTACACCATGGGACTCTTTACCTGCCACATTGTAGGACAAATAACTGTAGATCCCCACATCATCCTGTAAGCAACAGTGATAATCACAAACTCCACAAAATGGAGAAAGTATCTCATAACCTTAATCCAGCTTAAATGTGACATTAATTTTAAGATTTCACAATAGAAGGGAATGTTCAATAACTGCAAATTGATAGGTTCTGTTATAACAGATGATGCTAACATAACTGTTCAGTCTTGATGAAGGTTAATTCAGGACATTAAGGCCCTCAATCTTATAGAGAATAGGATGATTATATTATTTAAGATTAACAGAGGTGGGATGGATGGATGGATGAATGAATGGATAGAAAGAAAGGAAGGAGGGAAAGAAGCAAGGAAGGGGAGAATATTCATGTTTCCTGGTAGAATTATGGAAGGTGAAATTACTGTTACAAGTATAATTGTCTGGGTCCCAGTAATTCATGGTTCCAAAACATTTTCTTTACAATGCCATTTCTAAAGCATGGCTCATGATCATTATAGTTTGAGGTAACTATTATCTCCTCTTCCTCTTTGAGCTCTTTTGTAGAAAGCAGTGGTGGGAATGAAGACAACTGTAGAACACAAAACTAAGAGATAAATGCTACCACCAGAGGTCAAAGATGGAATTTGCCTTAGTAGTTACTAATAAAAATTAAACGAGTATGTGCACAAATATTTAACTACAGTGTACCACATTTACCCTTCTGTCTTTCCTTGACCATTGTTCGCCAAGCAAACTGACACCATGAGGTTGATATGAAAATAATAACACCAGTATGTTAACCATGAAAAACTGGAAATAATTCGTATCCCAGTTGAATCCTTGAACCATTCTGTGTGAAAGTAGCCTGATTATTTCCATCCTATAGATCTGAGGATTAGAGAGATGAAATTACTTACTCAAGCTGGAAAGGCTGGAAAGAGAGTCAGATTTGATGTTCTGACATCAAATCCTGGGCATGTTCCTTCATGTCCCATTATGCTTTGTGGGCTTTTCTTTTACTATCCTTAACTCTTTAAGGTCTCAGAGGACATTTATCTAGTTCTCTCTCATATTGCTTCAGCATTTTCCAAAATGTCTTCCACAGAGCATTACTTATTAAATAAGTGGCTTAGTCAGTTGAGCATCAGACTCTTGATTTGGGCTTAGGTCATGATCTCAGGGTTGTGAAATCGAGCCCTTTGTCAGGCTCCACACTGGGTATGGAGCCTGCTTAGGATTCTCTCTCCCTGTCCCTCTGCCACCCCCACTCCCTTTCAAAAGATTTTTAAAAATAAAAAAAGAAGAATGTGTTCCATGAAAATAAGAGATCTCTAATCAAATCCATTTAGTAATGCTTCATAATATATTTATTATTTTGATAACATTGCCTATTAGCATACTAAAAGCTCTGAGAAGTCCTGCAGAGATCCTGCAAGTCTGAGAAGTAAGGAAGGCTGCTTGCGTACTATCACCACAGCATTCTTGGAACTTGTATGATTGTAGGGAGTTTTCTTGTAATTTCCCCACTGCCATTATTCACACCTCACACAACCAAGTTTCTACTTTAATATTCTACATATACATCTAATCATTTTTATCCAGTCCCTAAACAAGAGACATACATTGAAAATCATTTTCCATGATTATAAATTGGTATTTTCTGAACACTTTCATTAATCAGGATGTGGTAGATTTTCTCCAAAGAAGACTGCAGACATTATAGAGGTTGTACGGACTTGTAGCTCCTCCCATGAAATGACTGAGTCTATTTACTGAGGCTTTAAGTAACTAATAGCATTGCTCCAGACCCAGGACTGGCCCTTAAGATGTCTGGATAGTGCCACCTTTTGCTTTCACATAAAATAACTTGGATCCAGATAACTGAATAAAGAGTGATTGGGAAAATAGCCACATGGAGAAGAGCTAAAGCTCTCCAGTCAATAGCCACAACTAAGGCGCCAGACCTAGGAGGAGATGTCCAAACTGTTCTAGCCCTACAAGCTCCCAGCTGAATGAATGAATCACACATGTAACCTGAGCTGATGGAGAACCATTCTGCTGAACTTCAGCATCATGAGAAATAATGAATTGTTGTTTTTTAAGCCACTATATTTTGGAGTTTTTTGGTACCAAAAAGTAAAATAAATAGGATCTCACACAACAAGGAAGAATCCATGGGCAAGCCTGCATTTGTACCTTTCTGCTGCTTTTCAGTTTAGACCATACATGGAGATTGGAAAAGTGGATATGAGGGCTAAAAATTGCACATCATGAGACAAGATGCCTCCTTCCCCTGAGCTGACACACACAATATTTGGTACATGCTTACTTTTCTGTGGTAGTTAAACAATGTCATGTCTTAACCACAGCTCTTCCTAAGAACACACTCACCAGAATGGATAGCTCCAGCTGCCATAGCCTCTGTCCTTGTGCCCTTGTCCCCTTGCCTCTTGCCAGCCAGTCTCCCATCTCTCCTATCAGAAATTTCTGTGACTTTCCTGTGAGCTATTTGCCAACAAAGAACCCAAAGTAAGAGCTATTCACCCCTTGCGGACTTAGATCCACAGAACACAATTTTGTTATTGTTATTCTTGATTTTGCTGTTAAGCCTGAAATGCTGAACTATTTTAGCCTAGATAGATATCCAAGATGACCGTGGATTTTGAAAAATAACTTGTCTCAATAGCTGCCTTAAATGGGGGTTGCCCAAATTATGAATGTACAAAGATAGTTCCCAGAAAAATCTATTTATGAACTTCTAAAAATAATCTTTATTCTATATCTAGGCTTCCCTAGGATGGGCACCCAGCCAGCATTTGAAAAAATTTTCATTTCTTTAGAGTAGACTTGTATGTTCCTTCCCATTCTAACCCAACTGACAAAATCAACAAATCTCCAGTCTAAGCTAGTTGTTTGTGGCCTCTTTATCTTCTCTTTTGCCCTTTAACATATATATCCAGAGGGCTATAAAGATAAATTTTATTGGGGTATGGAATTACAGACACTAAGAGCTGGAAGGGACCATAAAAACTACCTGTGTCCCACCAAAACTGGCAGAAATGACACAACGTGAACCGTGCTCCACTCTAGAAAACTAGAATTCAAATGTAAAATCAAATAGACCTGAGTCTCCCTGTGCCCCTCTTCCATCCCTAACCAGGTCCCAGATGCCTATGTAAATAATCCCAATTAGAAATGCATTCATCACATAAAAACTCACCAAACGAATGCCTACAGGAAATAACACTCCAATAAATCTTGCAAAATGTCTGCTATTCACCATCTTCGAAGTTATGAGCATATGGAAATGAACATAATGTTTGCAATTAAAAGACTTACTTCACTTCAGGTACAGTAAAAACATGCCTGAACCTTTCAAACATCTTCCAAGACTATGAATAAAGCTCCATAAAAATTGGAGTATGCTTTATTATACAGAGATTTATCATTTATTCTTAAAAATTGTATTCTTTCAGTGACTTGCTTCCTCCATCAACATGCTTTGTATGCGTACATTACAGAGACGAAATCTGAAATTCTTCCATGTATTGCAGAAAGAACTAGGTAATAATATTTTGTTGATGATCATGAAAATGACTCTGCAGTAGCTATTATGAACTGTTAAACTTAGAATATTAATGCCTCCCACTCGTGATTACTTTAATGAGGTAATCCATAAATCCTCCATCAAAGTATCATTCCCTTTATAGTACTTATTTATAAGGGTGTGTTTCTACAAAAATATTTTTGGAAATTAAATCATTTTCTTCTCCATTTCTTCCAAATGGAGATTTCTCTCTTTTAAAAGTCAGCAAGACTAAGTCAGAAAATTTAACCTCTCACGGTTTTGATTTGCACACTTGAGTTTCTTCTTTAGCAGGTATTAGCACATTTTTCTTTAAAGAGACAGATGACAAATATAGGTTGTTTGTGTCGTAGAGTCTCTGTTGCAACTACTCAGCTCTGCTTTATAGAGTTAAAGCAGGCCTAGACAAGATAATGTGTACATGAAGGGATGAGGTGAGTTCCAATAAAACTGACAGCAGGCTGACCATAGCCCAGGACCCTTAGTTTACTGACCTCTCTTCTATAATATTCTATTCAAATGCTTTTCCAAGATCTCTTTGGATCCTCCAGTGACTGAGATCTCACTATTCCCTATTTTCTTTTCTTTAATTTGAAGATGAATCTAATCTTTACAAAGTAATTTTAATTTATAGAAATAAATATATTTTCAATATATTTCAATATATTTAGAATGACTGAAAAGAATGTAAAAGGTCCTACTTTCACAGGATGCTTCTTCATATACCTCAGTTCTACCCACCTAATCTGCTATTCATTTTCTTCTCTGAGCTCCCATTCCTCAATTTTCCCATAAGAGTATAATTCTAGTTCCTTTCCCTTTCTTGCCAATTCCCTCTGATCAGAATGCATCCATTGGCCAAAGTTCATTTGGTATGGTACCCAGGATGAAAACCAATATGTAGGTTGTGGAGTGGTCACTGTCACAGAGCCGAAACCTCTTCTCCCTCATGTCAGACATTTTTCCCATAGCACCATTCACAAAGTTATTGTCTAACCACTTAGGAGCTAACTCTCAATTATACTTTTAAAGAATAATTAAAAAAGAGAAACTTGGCAGGTAAGAAGAGAAATACCATGTAAAATGAATATTACAACAGAAAGATGTATGTTTGTTTGTTTTTTTGCCATGCAGTCTTAGGAAAGAGGATTAAATTAAACCCTAGTGCACTGAGACCGAAGGAATCTCATGGGGTAAGGAGCTAAAAAGAGAAGCAGCTAAAGCACCGTTCTCCATACACCAGCATGATGTTTTCATGGGCAAACTGAAGCCATACCCTGTGTGTTAGGCATATAGCATTTGTGTTGCTCATGAAAAGGATGGAGAAATAGCTTAGATACCCATAGGAATTGTACTCCAGCCACACTTGGCTATGGAGATTAAATTAAGGTCATTCCAGGAGTGATTGTTTATCTTTATTTTTGTGAGCTCTACCACTAGGGTTATAGTCATCCATCTCTAGGGCAAAGACAGGACTATGAGATTAGAATACATAAATACCCGAACTCCCCCCACCCTGCCCACTGCAAGGGCATGCTTCCTTCATCCTGATGTCGGCCCTCTTACTCTCATTGAAAGCCTCCCTCTTAAATGCAGATGGCAGCCCACAGTGGGCTGCAGGTGGATTAGGAACCCTATGACTTGCCCACAGGAATCCTGACAAAGAAAGTACAGGGTTAACTGAGGTCTTGGTACAACAACAAGAGGGCAATGAACAGAACAGAGGCTACATGTAGACTCTCCTGCATCCTTCACATCAGCTCTAGAAGATCAGAATTTGTACAAAAGGATTGCACGACACAGCCTGTGAATTATCTGTCTAGTTTCTGACACTTTCTGTGCATTTTAGACCACTGTGCTCGCTTGGTTTACATCAGTGGTACTCAACCTCTCTGCAGCCTTCCCCACATACCTGCCTTTCCTTCTTAAATATCTCCTCATATCTCTTATTAAAAACTACTTGTGGGGCCAGTTATTAAATTTTTAGCTTTATCATGTGTAAGCAATGAAAGGTTTAATTTGTATTTATTTTATTTTATTTTCAAAAGAATCCTAAGAATACATGAAACATTGTCAAACTTACTGGCCCTTCTATATTTTTCCATTTATCTTTTTTTTTGCTAGGTCAGTCACTCTTCTGTTGAAACTTTTATCTATGACTTTGGAAAAAATGAGGAACCTTGTTGAAATAGACGTATGCACATCATCGCTCACATTTAAGTTGTTCCAGGTCTTGGCTTGGATGTGCACAGTGATGATAATTCTGTCTGGCGCCCAGGTCTACAGAACGGTCTTTGCAAGTAGTGTGAAAAGATGATACCCAAGCACATCAGATTCTTAAACTTCAATATCATTCCCTTCATTTGCAACAACTGGCTCTTGACTCATACTTTCTATCACAAAATACTGCTAAGCTCCCACTACGTACAGGCACTATTCCAGATGCTAACCCTTGGGACACAACACTGTGAGCACTTAATGTGCTGATTCCATCACATCAATCCCGGAAAAGGTCGGGTGTTCATCGTAGTTTTTCACCACTAACATCTCCAGTGTGAAAAGATCCATGGAAAGATTTTGCATGTTGTAAATGCATAGTTACCTTCCATGTGGAGGTCATTCCTTCTTTTTCCAGAACAACTCTTTCTTTAAAAAAGAAAAAAAAAAGGTAGTGAAGTAATTATTCTATCCAAGTCCTTTGAGCCACAAAGACTTTTGTAATAAAAGGATGCAACTTCACTCTAGCCATTGTTGTGTTTATCCTGGTTTTGACTCATGTGTATTTAGTATATTTAAGTATTTGAGTGTATCTGCTATACACAATTATTTCTAAGTCAACTAAACCATTGTTTCATTTGTAAAGAAACACATTTTCATTTTGCACATTTGAAAAAATATATACAAGTAATTATCTAGCTACAAGAAATTCACCCCACTTTCTCAAGGAAAAGAAAAGCAGTGCTCTTTATCAATTTATTAACAAAAGAAATAGAATCAATAATAATTGAGAGCACATTTTCCCTTGAAGTTGACTATGTTCACTGCAGTAAGCAAAGCATCCTTTGATTATGATGAATGGGTTTTGCAGCCTTTTCATGATTATGCAACATATAATCTGTAATGAAGCTTTGAGGTACTCCTTTCTTAGGGAACAGTTCTGGAATTTATCCAAGCTTAGCAGGGCATCACTGGTGTAGATCAATCCACACGTGGCAGTGTTTTTATGCTTCTAACAGAAATCTCTGATAAGCTTGAACACATCATTGTCTTTTCTTTTAAATGCAATGGTTCATAACCCAAGCCTTGGTCTGTGATCACTTTCTCTTTTATGGACTCCACAAACACTGACAGGTGAATGCACTTATCAGCTGCTCTTGACTCATCAGGTTGAATACCCTCTTTTAAGAGACAAATCTTGGTTTCTTCTATAACCTGTTACAGGAGATCCTGGCTTCTTTTACTAATTCTAAAACAAACCATTCCACTTGATAATGGAGTAGTGAGAATTTCTTTTGTTTGTTTGCAATGTACAAGTTACACCATTTTGCCATTTACCAATGGGATTTTTCAACCATAGTATGAAACCCTTCCTAATACACCACTCCTCTATCT
Organism: Taxidea taxus jeffersonii; assembly: GCA_003697995.1. NCBI lineage: Eukaryota > Metazoa > Chordata > Mammalia > Carnivora > Mustelidae > Taxidea > Taxidea taxus. The sequence goes on from RCUC01073735.1 coordinate 7,353, forward strand.
CCAATACATATATATACGTGTGTGTGTGTGTGTGTGTGTGTGTGTGTGTGTGTGTGTATGAATATTGACTCAGATTAACCCAGTACAGGCTATCTCTCACTATCTCTGAATCAAGCTTTAAAGCCCGATTATATGAGATGCTAATTAGCCAAAACAGGTTATATGCTGGTGTCCTGGCACTAAAAAAGTCAGGCCTATTATACCCAGAAAGACTAAAAATAATGTCTCCAGAATCTGAGTGTTCTTACTGGAAGAGGAAAAGTTAAATACTGAGGAGGTAGAAACAATAAATATTCTTTATGATATTAACCCTATGCTTCCCAAAGATATCCCCAGTGACTAAGTCCCAAGTGTCCTCAAGTTTCTGCTGTCATCCTATCATTACCTGATAGATTTCAATGTGTCAAGGTCATTTTCAACTTCACATCCACATCACATTTCAGTTCAGTCAGCATCTATGGTTTGGGATTGACATTTAAAAATAACATGTTTACAATATATATTATAGACACTGAGTTCTGTCCATTTTATGTCATATCAGTGTATCTCCACTACATGCAAATATAGTCTTTACATTTGTAATTCTTCAACATGACAAAAACAAGCAGAAATTGCATGGGGTTTTGTTGTGGGAGTGTTCTTTTCCCAACAGAAAATTTATACAGTCAAATCATCATATTGGTGCACATCAGAAAAAAAAATCACAGAATTGTGCAAGATCAGATTTAACTCTGGCTCTAAAAATTTAATTTAGGCAACTTCCCTCTAGCTCACTATAGCTCCCTCACTAGAGTAACCAGGGTACTAAAAATGCCAGCACAAATTTATCCTAACATACCTTGCACTGGTGAGTTGTAAGTCTCATGTTTACTGTCTCAGCTTAATTTATATCTTTAATTATTTGACTTTAAAATGAATCACTTGTGTCTCCTATTCTAAGAAACAGCAGCTTCCACTCTTAGTTTCCAGTCTGAAATGCAAGTGTATTCATGACCCATATTTGTATAAACAGGAAGCCATCGACTGAGAAGTAAAGTATACAACACTTGCCATTAGAATTAGCTAGCATCTACTGTGATGATGCAGCAAAGTAATCAGGAAGACCAAAATGCTACTTTCCACTTCTCATGACTTTCATACTATTCTCCCCCCTTTCATCTCTACCACAACCAGGTATTTCTTACCAGTTTACACGTTACTTTCTGCTAGGCACTCACAAATTCAAAACATGCATCCCACTTTACTCTTTCATGGAATCAAAGAGTCACTACCTTGAATGAGACCTTTTAGATTACCTGGCTCTGTGCTTAAATTACCTCTATCATATTACCAACAAGCAATTCATCATTATTCCTCTGCTTTATAAAGCAGAGGTATTTGGAGTGGTCCAAACCATGGGTGTTGGGGGTTGATACCTAGGATTTCCAATACCAGCTCCTTCAGAGTAGGTGAGTTTGGTCATTTACTTCCTCATCTAAAATCCAATTTTATCATATGGAAATAATGATGGAAATAAGTATACCTCCTCCCTGGGGTTCTAGCAAGAAATTTATGAGGTAATGCCCATGTAATGAGTTTAACACAAGGCCGGGTATAAGCTCAAAATTTGGTCATATCTACATATGTACAGCTATCTATAGGTCTATATTGAGAACTCTTATTCAACATTCAATGCTGTTTTATATAAATATATAAATAATAAATGTTCCAAAAAGAAAATTTGGATAAAATGGAATTAAAGAACAACAGCAACAACAAAAAACTGCACAGAATTTCTGATGAAAGCCAAAGTTTATTAAATTTGGTGCTTTTCCCTCCAAGCTTTTCTCCTCTGCATAGTTTTCTTTTACACACTTGAGATCATATATGTATATACTTTGGAAACAGATTTTTAATATTATAACACACTCTTCTACATTTTATTAAAATGTGACACAAATACCATCCTAAATGGCTGATTAAGTTCCTATCGTGTGGCCTTTCCCCAATTGACTTGCCCCTGACCCTGTTCTTGAACAATGAGGACAAACATATTTTTCAAGCTGTATTTGCATAAATACATGAGCACTATCGATACTGATGGAAGCTTTGTTGGAAAGGAAATAGGATGATATATGCCCAACATGACCAGGAGGAAAGGAATATGGAATAAGATACCAAAGAGAGTTTTTCTTCTTCTAATTATCCATTACACTGATACTGATTTTTTTTTTAAGATTCTATTTATTTATTAGAGAGAGAGAGAGAGCGAGCACAGGCAGGCAGAGAGGCGGGCAGAGGGAGAAGTAGGCTCCCTGCCAAGCAAGGAGCCCGATGTGGGACTCGATTCCAGGACGCTGGGATCATGACCTGAGCCGAAGGCAGCCGCTTAACCAACTGAGCCACCCAGGTGTCCCACACTGATACTGATTATTAACACTATTACCAATAATGAAACTGACTGCCTACTATGTGCCAGAAATGTTGCATAATTTAATTCAGTCATTTCCATTTCAAAAGACTCATGAGGTGGCTTTTAATATCCTCTTTTACAGAGAGGAAATGAAACATAAAAGTCACAAGACATAATCTGGGGGAAATTTCTGCTAGGAAGGAGGGGAAGGGAGAGTGGAATTTATGTGTTTCTTCAGGCTGAAGAAAGAAAAACAGTGAATAATGATCCTTCTTTGTACTCTTAACCATTCTGTCAAGTATTGACAAGTGGAACTGGCACAGTCTCTTTGTTAATAGTGTGAGGACAACGTTAGCATAAAGGATTTGAGGTGGAGATACAATACAAACTTGAGTTATTAATGATCTACCATATTAACCTTCCTCTGGACTGGTCCTTATGGAAGATAATGAGTGTCCCCATTGTTTAAATCTGTTTTAAGTTAGGTCATCTGTTATTTGCAACTGAAAGCATTCTGTCTAACTTCAAAAGGATCTCCAGGGACCTAAAACCCTCAACTCAGCCCATCTATCAATATGTTACACTTATTAAGTACATAATGATTATTACCACACTTCCAAACCTATCATCGAAAAAGAAATGCATATTTCACCTCTGACGGTTTTAGGGCAAATATCACTATTCCATTTAAATAATGGGGACACTGAAACTTAAAAAAAAAAATTAAGTAACTTGACAAAAAGTAGCTTAAGTAAGTGTTGGTGTCAGAATCTGAACAAAAATATTTTATCACCAGGACCTGTGTTCTTCATGGTATATATAAGCTCCCCTTTGGTTGCTACCTCATGGCAAGCTCAATATTTTTTTGCTCATTATGCTACTTGATCTTTGACATAATCCTACCATTTGAAAACACAGTTTTATGTGTTCACTGTAGAATATCCTCTAGTCCATGTGGGCAAGCAAGCTTTATTAAGGCCATTCAGCAAGCTAAGAGACATAGACAAGATCCACCCCTACAGATAAAAGAAAACCACCTTTATTTTAGTCTCTCTCACAGCAAAGTTAGGGCCCTATAGCTAGTTCTGGGTCATGGACTGGGGGGGCAGAATTGGCTTGTGTTATTCTCAGTCTAAGGTACTTAGGAAAGGGTAAGTCTTTTATGCCCACTTATCTCGTTTCCTTATTTTCATGGACGTGAAGGGCACCGAGATCTCAAAGTCACCAGAGGTGAGCAGCCAAGATCCAGCTTGGATCTTTAAATTGGTGGAGAAAAGAGTCTCAAACCTAGAACTTGCATAGGACTTGACATGAGTAGGAAGTTGAATCTGATGGATTAATTCACAAAAATTTGGGGGATGTGTTTACTATATAGCACACATATCCTCTTCTAACTAACTCAGACGCTATGTAATTGTCAATGGCTCGTTGGCTTACTCAGTACCTAAGAAGAGGTGTGGTTTAACTTTGAGTAGCCAGTAGACCCTTTCAGCATATAACACCTTTCTAGGTTTTCATCTTTGCTTTAAAGTCCTCGGATACAAAGTGCCGGTGCTTTTTAAAGCTCCTTTTTTCCTTTGTTTTACATGGATGAATAGTTGCTTTATTTATTATGCAGTTGATGGTGGTTATGTAGAATTTTTCTTCACTATGCCTGAGATTTATAGAGCTGGGCTGCCCTTTTATTAGGCAATATATTCAGTTTGGCGTTCTTAGGTGCCTAGAGAATTTGGCATAGATATAGTTTTATCATAAAAAAATCCTCATAATGATTATTATTAGCATACCCTGTTGTTTATCAAGCCTTCGTACAAAAAAATGCCATATAGCTCTGAGAGGCTAAGTCTTTTGGTCTTGGAGTAGAACATAGAATGGCATAAATATTTCTGAGACTTGGTGAATATACTGGCCAAGAAATACATGATGTACTAAAATTACAAATAGGGCATCACCGCTGGCATCCTTGAAACGGAGGTTTCCCCACTGTGCAATGGATTTAACACACCTGAAGTCCCCCTTTTATACCTCCAGGCACAGCTACCATTTATCTGAAATTTGAAACGATCAAATCCTTACTTACTGCTCCCAGGAAAAAGAGAAAAGCTCAACCTCTCACCCCTAACATTATAAAGCCTGAAAAAAACATTGGCAATTACCTAATTGAAACCCCTTAAATTATAGGCAAGAAAAGAGAAAGAATGAGAACTGATTTTCAAAAGGTAACAACGACATTTAGGGTCTAGCCAAATGTATTTCTTTGTGTATCGTAGATCTTCTACCAGACCTCAGAAGAAGGGACAACAGGGCCCACCATGTGTCCTTTTAGCAATAGTAATCCTGATTGCATCTAGGACTTAGCAAAAGAAATGCATTTAAACCTTTAGCCTAGATGTAATTTTAAGGCATTAATTACTGCTACCACCATGTGTTTAACACCTACTAAGTACCAGAAACTAAGCTACTGTCTGTACTTTTCACAACAGTCCCATGAAGAAGATATAATCATCTTAAAAAACTTCAGAAACGTTAACTGAGTTACCACTAAATGCTGATAAAGTAAGTGATAGTAAATGCTAAAGACAGGACTTCATGTCCAGTTCTTCCTATCTGTTGCTCCTTTGTAACAGTGTTCTCAGGAACAAAGTATGATTATCTCCATTTTACATAAAGACAGATATGGCCAAGGGATGTTAAACAAAGTGTTTAAAATATCACATTGGATTGGTGATGGAATTGGAACCAACTATACCAAAAGCTGTCATGATCAGAGATTATTTTTCTCCTAGCTAAACCTTTGTTTTCCTTGTTGAAGTGAATGTCATATGAAGTTAAAAATGAAACAAGGATAGTCTGAAAAACATTGTTTTGTCTTTCCAAACTTTTGTTTCCCAAAGAAAGTGAAGTGCCTACATAGTATGTGCATTTCACACCTTAAAATGTATCTGAAAATGCTGTTTCATTTTTTAGAAAGAAAGAGAAGAGGTGATTTGGCACATAAGAGCACTGAGCTGATGCTCTGTCGTCATCTGTAGAAAGAGGACTACTAACCACAAGAGGCAGCAAGATCCAGACACAGGGACAGATTTGGGAAGATACCCTGACCCCCATGCCTGGTTAGATAAACTTCACAGGAGTCTGCAAGCCTTCCCTCCTCAAACAAACAAACAAACAAACAAAAAATTCCATTTGGAATTTATTTCAGAGCTTACTTAATTCTGGAATGAGAGTAGGTTCCCAAAAGTCACAGAATTTTGATAATTAAGGTTCTTAGACATCAGCAAGCCTGCTACCTCCCCTTTTGCAGTTGGGGAAGTTGTGGCTCAGAGAGGGCAATGGTTTGTCAAAGGCCGTGCAGCTAGATTTGTAACAAAGTCTAAACCACAAGGCAGGTTATTATAAATCTCACATCATGGTTAGCTGAATGCCTGAAAACTTGAAGGTATAACGTATAAACAAAGTCAGGATGACCTGGAGGCAAAGAAAACTGGAAAGCAGAAAAAAGTGTTTATGGTGGTGACTCTAAGCCAATGAAAAGAGAAGAGAAAGGAAAGTAGGTAAAGAAGAAATTGCTCCATATTCAGTAAGCCAACATTTATGAGTTACCTCCTCCGTGTAAAACCCTGGTGCAGAGGGTGAAAACAATTACCCTAACCTTGTCTTTCAGGGATTCACATTTGATGAGAGAGTAGGCCTTAGTTACAAAGATTGGACGAGATAACTTTTGGAAGAGAAGCACAGATAAATTGTTTTGAGAGTCAGGGAACCGATAGATCTCAAAGATGAGCAGTTATCTTCAGCCTACTTATCTTGAAGGAAAGTTGCTTATAATTTGGGGGTTTCACATTGTTAGAGCTCATATACTGTCTCCAGTTTAGGAAGCTTTATGAAAAACTACAGGATAGCCAATTATAATCAGAAAGAATGAAGTTATGCCTTCTCTCCTCCACCTCCATCCATCCACACATCTACTCTGTATGCCCTCAAATGATCTCGTCCTTCGTACCATTCTTTGTGTTCACCAGGACATGATATCTCACTTTTGATGACTTCTGTCCAGTGACCACCAAGGATGCTACCGATGTGCATTCCATCAGTCACGCACCTACATGATAGGTAGGTGATGTAATTAATTCCACTGTTTGATGGGAAGATGCAGTGTAGAGACATTAAGATGCTGTGCCAAAGGACACAGATTTTCTGGAATCCCATCCTGAAATGAAACTCCAGCCATAAAAGGGGATAAAAAAGGATCAACTGTACTGTAGTAAAATTAAAAATTTTATGTCCACCAGTAAGACATCATTAAATCTATATATAGATCTATCTACATGATAAATGTAATTACTTCTAAACTAAATATATAACTATTATCTCTGTATCTTTTCATCCAGAAGAAATGGCTAGAGAGAGAATTTGCATCATAAACTATGTATATTTTTCCTTCCCCATACTGGTTACTGGTTATATAAGGACACTATACTCACAAAGTCCTGCCATATTAAGAAAGTCTATTTCACTTCCTTGAGCTGCAGGAAAAGCAAAACCTGATTAAACTGAAGAGGCATGTAATCAATGAAATTAAATATGCAGATGAGAGCTGCAGAACTTTCTGGCTGCACATTTCCAGGTTTAGTGTATCACTAATTCATGGACTAACTGCTTCATCTCTCTGTAACTTAGTTTTATCATCTGTAAAATGGGAAAATTTTTAAAAAATAAAATGATAAGAGATATTTTATGTAACTATGCAAACATCAAAGGAGATCATGTATTTAAAATGCTCAATACAGTGCCTAGCATCAGAGATTCAAAAATTAACAATTGTAGATCTTTTGATGTTTTACACAAATGAACATTTCTGATTGACTAAGAGTGGTATTCACTTCCTTTTGTCTGTGAATTTAAGGAAGGACAGAGCATTTAAGAATTCTTTTAGAAGTAAAAACCTTGAGCATCACCTGTGAGAAAAGAAAACAAGAAATTTAAAATATATCAAGAATAATACCCAGTTCTACCTGCTCTAGCTATACAAAGAAACACACATGGATGAACTGAAAAAAATAAATAAGTGAAAGGCAGTAGTGGTTTCAATTTTGTCTCTGATCCTGATTAACTTAGGAACCTGGTACTTTTACTTATATAGCTATTCTCCTTTTAAATGATACTTCTTTAGAGAAGACTTCCTGGCCCCCTTGAGAAGATTAATCCATTTGGCACATGGATTTCTAAGACCACATCGTTCTCCTTCATTTCATTGGTTTTCTAAGAGCTGGCAATTCTTTCTCAGATCATCTACTACCTTAGTTAGTGCATGATCCTTTTTTTTATTTTTTTTAAGATTTTATTTATTTATTTGTCAGAGAGAGCAGGAGCGAGCACAGGCAGACAGAGTGGCAGGCAGAGGGGGAAGCAGGCTTCCTGCTGAGCAAGGAGCCTGATATGGGACTCGATCCCAGGATGCTGGGATCATGACCTGAGCCGAAGGCAGCCGCTTAACCAACTGAGCCACCCAGGCGTCCC
>RCUC01073747.1:0-10079 GCA_003697995.1 Taxidea taxus jeffersonii
TCAGGCAGTGGTACCTCAAGAATAAAATTTAACTGTTCTGTTGAAAACAACTTCCCTAACTCTGAACTCAGTTCTCCTCTGGTTCTGTCCTGTATCTGACCCCTGGTTTACTGTTTTTATCGCACTTGGGCCTCTGGCCTGAACATCTGGTTCATGAGGGTTTGACTGCTGGCACCCACTAAACACTTAGACACAAGCCACAACCACCTTCCTGACTCCTTCATCTCCTGAATGACTGGGGCATCAAAATCCAACCTGAATACAAGGAGAGACTCATTTGGCCAACCAGGATGAGGGAAGCTGATGAACAGGGAAGTTTAGATATTATAATCCTAACAACAAGAAAATATGAATGAAGAAAGGTGACAAAGAACCGGACAACATCATGCAATATTAGGTAAAAACTGCCTCCCTGTAATTCCTTACTTTAGCTCCACAACCAACACTGCAAGTGAGTTTTTAATGCCAAGGAGGCACGTCTTTTTGGAAAAGTGCTGGGTTAGAGATATTCCACATCTTCCATCCTTTTCATTTCACTTCATTTTTAGTTAACTCTAGATTACTTAAAAACCAGCATAGAAGACCTACCCACCATGTCTTTGAGATGATTTTAACATCTTGTCAACTAGTGCCAAGTTTTATCTTCTCAGAGCTCATGCCTGCATAGCTTCCTTACCATCAATACTTTTAAAGTCCAAAAGATAGCTTCTATTGTCAACCAGATAAAGTTGTAAGCTCATTTTCACATAATTGCCAGTCACTGGATTTTTTCTTCTTACACGAAGATGGTATGCATTCACTACCTAAAATGAGAAACATTTTTTAAGAAAAAATGTTAAAAATAACAAGCTATAGTATCTCCCTTATTCTTATTGCAAAGAATATTGAAATAGCTGACAGGTGGGGCAGAGAAGGAATTCCTGATCATCTTCTTATATTACATGACACTTTAGTATTTATTTAATCTCCACTAATAGGACTGTCTGTGCAGATCACCAGAAATATAAAGGGAACTCAGAGATTACAGAGAGTCTAGCCTTCATTCTAGCTATGCCTTTGCTCTAAAATGTCGACAACAATTCCGGTCACCCAGCCTCAACTTGAATACCTTTACCTATTAATATGGAGTAGGAGGAATAAAACAGAACATGTTAATAGTTTGCATTAGGCAGTATAAACAGGTACTGTCACAAAATTTATGTATTCCAATCATTCTATGAAGAAGTATTATTTGCCCTTTGAACAGAAGAAAACTGCAGCTCAGATAAAGATGATTCTGGGTTTTCAAAAAATCTATCAAATGAGTTCCAGGGCACCTGGGTGGCTCAGTCATTATTCATCTGCCTTCAGCTCAGGTCATGATCCCACCATCCTGGGATCAAGCCCCACAGCGAGCTTATTAGCATGAAGCCTGCTTCACCCTCTCCCACTCCCTCTGCTTGTGTTCCCTCTCTTATTGTATCTCTCACTGTCAATTAAATAAATAAAATCTTTGAAAGAAAAATGAGTTCCAAATTTTTTTCAGTATAGAATTTTAAAGAAATTAATGCCTCTCTTTTAACTAAATGGCTTAAGAAAAAGCATATCTGTTTTTAAATAGTTTTAAGGAACTATTATATTGTTTATTCATTTCTTATACAAATAAAATAAAAACGATAGATGTTTCAAACATGTCAAATGAATAGACACAGGGTATATTTGAATATTTTTATTCTGCCTTTAAAAATACATTCATAGTCTTCAAGAAAGGAACAAGAGTAAAAGATATCTGAAATGAAAAAAAAAAATGCTTTCCCTCCCACATATACTCAAACAGAACTGCAATGAATTTGAGCACTAATTTAAAAAAAAGAAAACTAGGGGCTAAGAGTAAGAAAAATATACCATAACCAAGGATTAAAAGCACTAGCCAAATAAAAGAGATTTTCTTAACCTAGAGAAAAGTATTTGTTGACTGAATAAATATGTCCTGATGGTATCTCTTGTATTGACCCCTACCTGTTATAGCTAGTGGGAAAAAGAGAAGAGAGAAAAGTAAAAACACAGCGTCTTCAAAGACACATGACTTTTTATTGCTATGATGCAGACAGAAATAGGTGGACTATTTTCTCAGGTGATTTCAGGTTGATTACCTTCTGTTTCTTGGCCAAGAATGCTAGTCTCTAATTTAAAAATATTGTAGGTCCCCAGCATCAACAATTCTTCATGCTTTCAGAACTGTGTTTAGTTTGGAATGCACTTGGTATATTAATGGAAAAAATGGGGTTTATCATCCAGAAACATCAAGACCACTAAATTTGTATCTAAATCAAAAACAACTCTTTTAGAGACCTAAGTACTCAACTCAGTAGATCAGAGCAGCTTACTATACAAAAAACAAAAAAGCAAACTTCTACAAATGATCTTAATATATTATAATTTCCTACCTTCCATTCAAAATCCAGCTGCTTCATAGCTCGGTAGACTTCAGCCATAATGTCATACGGTTTGCTTTGACTTCTGATTCCAAGATGCCACTTGGCTTTTTTCACAGCTAAAGATTTGGGCTTAGTTGTATTCAGCGCATCCAATGGACATCTAGCTTTAGGACTGTCTGCTATAAGAGGTGGCATCCTTTCGGGATGAGGTTTCAGGCCTGGGGGAATATGCATGGTACTATCATCCATAAAAGAACCAGATGGGGGACTAGAGGCGAGGTAGAACTCACTGGCTTGGTTCATTATTCTCCGATTGTCAATGATAAGATGATAAGCCACTGCAAGCTGGTCTTGAGGGTCACCACTATATAAACTGTTCATTACTTCTGATTCTGTACACTCAAATTTTTCACACACTTCTTTCACAGCCTCATCATCAATGACGTTAGCATCATAGGAGGGGTCTTCAGGAAATAAGTAACTGGGCAAATCTTGTTTAAACCATTCATGCTCTCTAGGAAAAATACCACAATACACTACTGTAAGAACATGCTTTGACAAGTCCCAAATAATTAAGACATGGGGAAATAAAATATAACAGAATCAGAAAGACCTGTTCTCTATATGATCCTGGGTAAGCTAATTAACCCCCACCCTTGAATAACTATGATTATTCAGACTTGGGTATTTGGCTGACATTTTCTGAAAAATTAGTAAAATGAGACTGTCACTTCAAAGGAAACAACTGGCAGTATTTTTTGCCAATGATAAAGTTCAACCTTTCAAGCAAAATTTTAGAATTTTATATAATTTGTATCTGCCTCCATGAGTTTGACAGCTTCCTACGACTTTAAGACTTTTTTAATAACTTTATAATGGTAACAATGAACATGGTTTCTAATACTTTATAATGAACATGTCACCATTTGGAAAATATTTTTAACTCAATAACCCGGTATTTTCAGAATGAGCAAGGCATGATATTACAGAATCATACACAGGTAAAATATCCACAAAACACACACAAAAAGACCAGTGAATTTTAATGTAATAAAGTACAAAAGTACACCAAGATGTTTTGTCATTTGATACTATAACTAACAAGCTAAGCTTTGGTTTAAGATCAAAGAGGAATGTCCACAACTATCTGAAAGACTGTTAAAATGTTCCTCCTTTTCCAACCACTTATTTGAGTGGTGTTAGATTTTCTTCATAGACTGCAACTAATACAATATATTGCAACAGACTGAATAAAGAAGTAGACCTAAGAACCTAGCTGCTGTCTCTAAGTAAGCCCAACAAGTAAAAGACTCTGAAAATGTAAAATAATTCTACTCTTATTACCATTTTTTAAATTTTTTCATGAAAGATATGTTATTTAGATTAACATATATTAGCTTTACTGTTATTTTTAAGTGAATTAAGTGTTTTTTTAAGTTTCTCAGTTTCAATTTCTTATATGATAAGTACTGATATAACCTGCATTAAACAACACAACTCTTTGGAAGCCTCAATTTTAAGACTATAGAGGAGTACTAAAACCAGAAAGCTTGACAATCAGTCTCCTAAATCTCATTTTCTCACACTTCTGGGCTTTTGCACATCCAAGAACATCCCACCTCTTTCATCTGACTAACATGTACTATTCCTTCAAGACTACACAAGCATTGCTACATGATAGAACTGGGCACCCTCTAAACTAAATTCAGATCAATCTATATTTCACTTTAATGTTTTCTATTGATTGACTGTTTCATTTATGAATATTAACTAAGAGTGTAGTATAGCAAAAAGGCATTCCTCCTCTCAGATTATATTCTAGCAGAATACAGATAAAACAAATATTCACAAAAATAAATATATAGTTTCAAATATACAAATATGAAAATCCTGTGATAAAGATTATAAGAGGAAAACACAGGGTAAAATAAAAATATATAAATCAGAATGGGAGCCATGTAATTAGGGAAGCTACTGAGTAATATTTAAGCAGATATCAGAATGATTTGAAGTCAGCTGGGAGCAAAGAGCTGGGAAACAGGTATTCCCAGCACAAAAAAACAATGCAGGTGAAGACTGAGACAAGAAAGAGTTGTGCCATGTTCCAGAACAGGACTGAGGCCACTATCATGAAAACAGGAGTTATAGGTTATAGGAGGGGCAAAAGCCATCAAATATTCTGACAGCTATGGGCTAGAAGAAAGATTCTGGGACTAGAATCTATGCTTGATGAAAATCACTGAAAGATTTTACAGAGAGAGGGGTGACATAATCTAATTTGCATTCTGTAAAGATCATCTTGCTTGTGATACAGAAACTGAAAAGACAAAAATGATGATGTTGATGATGCTGGTGAAATAGTCCAAGTGAGAAATGATGGTGTGCCAGGCCTTGAGGATAAATCTTTTACAGCTTCTAGTAGATCTTTCTATTGTAACACTCACACTTTCTTATAGGTGTTTTTTTCTTAATCTTACTCACCAAACTCAGAGTTCATTGAAACAGGGACCATGCCTTATTTAGTTGTATTCCACTACCCAACACAATGTAAATGTTCAATAAATACATAATAAATAAGTTACAAATACATAAAATGTGAAAACCAAAATTAATCCATTAATGTGTTTATTTCCTGCATCATACTAAGCACTTAAGGCTTGGTAATAGAGATGTGACATATTAATTTCTGCCATAGAAACAGGAGACATTACATATCTAACATTTAAAAAATATTAGTGACAAATAAGGAAGATGAGCATTTCCAAATGAACTCCAAAAACTTACTCTTCCATGAAATCAGAGTACTAACAAAAAGCATCAAAATCAACTTTTCTAAAACTATGGAAATTAACCAAAAGACTGCAACAATCTGAGAAGTGTTTACTCAAGGAAATAGCTGATCTCAATAAAAACAGTGAGTCCTGAAACATTTTAAGTTGCCCTATACCTATCTTCCTTTTCCCATTTCTATGGTTGCCTTGAAAACCAGCCGTCTCACAATCATGGTAGCCCAGAAAACCTAACAACCTAATAACGGCCTAACAACCACTAAGGGGAAGATAGGTTTAGAATTAGAGTAGAATAGGTTTAGAATTCTCCAAAAGTCCTAGCCTCAGAAAACTGTCATTATTTGACATGTCTGGAAGTTCCCTGGAAATCTCCATTTTGCAAGCCTTGTCTTTTTCTGACCTGATTCAGAGTTCCCTCACTGCAAATAGCCTTCTCCCCAGGACATTTGTCAAAAACAACCAATGGCGGGTGCCTGGGTGGCTCAGTGGGTTAAGCCTCTGCCTTCGGCTCAGGTCATGATCTCAGGGTCCTGGGTTTGAGCCCCACATCAGGCTCTCTACTCTGTAGGGAGCCTGCTCCCCTCCCCCCCCGCCTGCCTCTCTGCCTACTTGTGATCTCTGTCAAAGAAATAAGTAAAATCTTTAAAAGAAAAAAACAAGCAAACAAAAACCAACCAATGGCAACTGTGACATCCCAACTGACTGAAGAGGCAGGAAGATTTGGGGCAAACAAGAAGCTAACCATAAACCTTAAAGTTAAAAGTTCAGGTATAGGAGTTCCACTGAGGTCTTTGAAATACTCTGATATATTCCTGGGACTCAAGCTGGCCATGCATATATTATGCAGGACTGTGCTTACCCAAGAAAGACCCTCATTTCTAATCACTGACTGACTTTGAGGCTCTCTGCTAATGTGGAATAAAGACTAAATCAGAGTTATAAACTTCTCTTTGGAGCAATGAAGACATACTCCAACATGTACACACACAGTCACTCAGCAAAGGCTGTGAGACTTATTAGATCAAGGCATTTAAGGAAAGCTCTAATAATAAGATGACCATTAAGCTAACTAATCAGAGATTTCAGTGGCCAACCATGACAAAGAGTACAAAATCTGAGAAATTAATTCAGTAAAACCACTAACAAAAGGAACAGCAACAAGAATTACAAACTAAAGGCATACATTCAAAAGAAATGGAAACATGTGACCATAAAAAACTTGTACATGAATGTGCATAGCAACATTATCCTTAAGAGCCCAAAAGCAGAAACAATTCAAGTATCCATTAACTGATGGACAGATAAGCAAATGTAGTATATCTGTACAATGAAGTATTTTTAAAGAACAAAGGAATGAAGTACTATACATGTTACACTACGAATGAACCCTGAAAACATGCTGTGTGAAAGTAGCCAGACTCCGAAGGCTACATGCTACAGGATTCCATTCATATGAAATTTCCAGGACAGGCAAACCCATAAAGGCAGAAAGTAGATTACTGGCTTCCAAGGGATAAAAGGAGGGGTTAATGGGTAATCACTGCTAATGGGTATAGAGTTTCTTTAAGGGAATTAGAAAATGGTGATGACTATACAACTTTGTAAATATACTAAGAACCACTGAATTATACAATTTGAAGGGACAAATGTACAGTATGTGAATTATATCAATGATATAAATGTTTAAAAAATGACAAATAGGGAAATAATTTAAATTTTTATTTCTAATTCATTCATTTACACAAAGGACCATTATTCTTTACCATAAGAAAACTGCCAATTAAAAAGTCATACTCAGCTTTTGTTTTCAGGAGTCAGTTTCTGAATTAACTCTATCAAGATAAACAGTAACCAGAATGTTTATGAGAGTTGGCCTGAGACAAAATCAGTTCAATTCCCCATCAGAAATTAAGTCTTTCTATCACTATTATCCAATACTCTGTTTTGGTACTTAAGACTAAATGACTTAAATGAGTTATGGAAACACATGAAAATGAGAACACAACAATACAATGTCTTTGAGATGCAGCAAAAGCAGTTCTAAGAGGGCAACATATAGCAATACAGCCCTACTTCAAGAAATAAGAAAAAGCTCAAATAAACAACCTAAACTTGCACATAAAGGAATTAAAAAAAGAAGAACAAAGTCCAAGGTGAGTTGAAGAAAATAATAAGATCAGAGCAGAAATAAATGACATAAAAATTTAAAAACAATAGGGAAAAAAAAAGTAAGAAGCACCTAGCTTGCCTAATAAGAAAAGCATGTGACTCAATCTTGGTGTGTTGAAATCAAGCCTCACATGGGATGTGGAGATTACTTAAATAAATAAATACATAACTTTAAATAAAAAATAAAAGATCAATAAAATTGATAGCACCACTTTTATTCAATATGGTCCTGGAAGTCCTAACTACAGCAATCAGACAAGAAAAAGAAATAGAAGGCATCCATACTAGTAAAGAAGTTGTTACATTGTGACAGTTTAATATCCATCCAGTATGGATGCCTTTGCAGATGATATGACATTCTACATTAAAAAATCCTAAAGACTCTACCAAAAAACTACTAGAATAAATTCAGTGAAACTGTGGGATACCTAGAAATCAGTAGCATTTCTATATGCTAATAACAAAGTACTAGAAAGAGAAATTAAGAACATAATTCCATTTACAACTGCACCAGAAATACTAAAATATAACCAAGGAGGTGAAAGACTGTACTCATGGATTGGAAGAATTAGTATTGTTAAAATGTCTATACTACCCAAACCTATCTATAGATTCCAAACAATACCTATCAAAATACCAATAACATTTTTCACAGAAATAGAACAAACAATCTTAAAATTTGTATGGAACTATAAAAGACCTCAAATAGCCAAAGCAATCTTGAGAAAGAAAAATAAAGCTGGAAGTATCACAATCCCAGATTTCAAGATATACTATAAAGCTACAATAATTAA
Source organism: Taxidea taxus jeffersonii (assembly GCA_003697995.1). Lineage (NCBI taxonomy): Eukaryota > Metazoa > Chordata > Mammalia > Carnivora > Mustelidae > Taxidea > Taxidea taxus. The sequence continues at coordinate 8,170 of RCUC01073747.1, forward strand.
AACAGTGGTATTGGCACAAAAATAGACACATAAACAGAACAGAATAGAGAGCCCAGAAATAAACCTATGCTTACATGGCCAATTAATCTATGACAAAGGACGCAAGGACATGCAATGAAGAAAAGACAATCTCTTCAATAAATGGTGTTGAGAAAACTGGAGAGCTACATGTAAGAGAATGAAACTGGACCACTTTCTAACATCATACACAAAAAATAAACTCACAATGACTAAGGACCTAAATGTGAGATCTGAAACCATAAAATTCCTAAGAAAAACACAGGCAATAATATCTCTGACACCAGCCATAACACTTTTCTAAATATGTCTCCTAAGGCAAGAGGAACAAAACCAAAAATAAACTATCAGGACTACATCAAATAAAAAGCTTTTGCACAGTGAAGGAAACCATCAACAAAGCAAAAAGACACCCTACTAAATGGGAGAATATACTTGCAAATTATATATGCAGTAAGGAGTTCAGTCCAAAATATATAAAGAAGTAATACAACTCAACACCAAAACAAAACAACCAATCAATTAAAAACAAGCCAACACCAAAAAAACCCCACAAAACAACAAAAACAAAACAACCAATCAATTAAAAACAAGCAGAGGACCTAAATAGACATTTTTCCAAAGAAGACATGCAGATAACCAATAGACACATAAAAATATGCTCAACTCCTGTAATCAGGGACATGCAAATCAAAACCACAATGAGATATCACATTTCACAATTAACATTGCCAAGAACTAAAATAAAAAAGACAAGAAATAATAAGTGTTGACAAGGATGCAGAGAAAAAGGAATTCCACACTGCTAGAGGGAATGTAAATTGGTATAGTTACTGTGAAAAATAGTATAGAAGTTCCTTAAAAAATTTAAAATAGAAATACCATATGACCCAATAATTTCACTACTGGGTATTTACCCAGAGAAAACAAAAACACTAATTCAAAAAAATATGAGCACTCCTATGTTTATTGCAGCATTACTTACAATAGCTAAGATATGGAAGCAACCTAAGTGTCTATCAACAGACAAATGGTAAGGAACATGTAGTGTACGTATACAATGTGCTACTGTGCAGCCTTAAGAAAAGATGAGATTGGGGGTGCCTGGGTGGCTCACTGGGTTAAAGCCTCTGCCTTCGGCTTAAGTGATGATCCCAGGGTCTTGGGATCAAGCCCCACATCAGGCTCTCTGCTCGGCAGGGAGCCTGTTTCCTCCTCTCTCTCTCTCTGCCTACTGGTGATATCTGTCTGTCAAATAAATAAATTTTTAAAAATCTTAAAAAAAAAGAAAACATGAGGTTGTGCTATTTGCAACAATATAAATGGACCTAGAGGGTACTGTGCTAAGTAAAATAAATCTGAGAAAATAAATACCATATGACTTCACTCATAGGTGGAATCTTTAAAAAAGATATGAAAAAACAAACAAAAAGCAGCATCAGACCTATAAATAGAGAACCAATGGCTGCCAGAAGGAGGGTTTTGGGGGGGTGGGCAAAATGGGTGAAGGGGAGAGGGAGATGCAGGCTTCTACTTATAGAATGAGTAACTCACAGGAAGCATATATAATTTTCTTTCTAAGGAAAAGCCAATTAAGTGACTGAGGCACCTAGCTAGCTTGGTCAGTAGAACATGCGACACTTGAACTCAGGTTTGGGAGTTCAAGCCCCATGCTGGGTATAGAACTTACTCATTTAGAAAAAAGAAAGAAAACAAAAGAAAAGAAAGAAGAGAAAGAAAGAAGAAAGAACTGTGAACACAAAAGATTTTTTTCCTGCTAAGTACATTTCTATAACTAAACTTGGTGCTATATACAGTCACACATTTATTTTATGTAGGAGGCCTGGAGCACTTAAGAAAAATAAGCCCCTTCTTGCAGTTTAAGAGATAGG
>RCUC01073768.1:0-10066 GCA_003697995.1 Taxidea taxus jeffersonii
ATTCAAAACTTAATATATGTATAATTGAAGTTCCTCTCTCAACTTCTGAATGTGTGTCATTACTTATGGTGACACAATAAAAATATTTTAAGTAGTATTTTAGCATCTTGTATAATAGTGTCTTATGTTTTAGGCTGACTTGTACATATGGTGGTAAATGGCCCCCTTATTGGTGTTAGTTAGAATGTGGTAAGGTTTAGGGTACCTGGATGGCTCAGTCAGTTAAGTGTCTGATTCTTGATTTCAGTTCAGGTCATGATCTCATGATCGTGAGATTGAGCCCCAAGTCGGGCTCTATGCTAGGTATGGAGCCTGATTGAAATTCTCTCTCCCTCTCCCTCTGCCCCTCCTCTCCTCTTTTTCTCAAAGAAAAAAAAAAAAAAGAAGAAGAATGGGATTTGGTTCCATACAAGGGAGTCTCAACCTCGGTGATTTTATCACATAGAAGTTTGTGTTTTCAAAGTGTCACAAAACTATACCTGGCTATAAAAGAGCTAGGGAGCAGTGAATGGCTGTAGTTGCTGTTTAAGATTTTATTTGTTTATTTTACAGAGAGAGAAAGCACAAGCAGGGGGATGGGCAGAAAGAAAGGAAGATGCAGGCTCCCTGCTGAGCACAGGACCTGCAGTCATGACCAGAGCAGCGGAAGGCAGACACTTAACTGACTGAGCCACCTAGGCAACCTGAAGTAAATGTTTTTAACTGGGCATGTTGTTGCTCCCAATAAAATTGGGATTATACTGATAAAATAGAAAAGAGAATGATATTTAATTGACAACCTGCATTTTCTGCCACACTACTGAAGTGTATTTTTATGCACTCTTTTACATTAGGCTGGAAAGCCTCCAATAATTAATTTCTTATTGCTTAATTAAGTTATTATTGCTTGTTGTTAGCATGAAAACACAATGACATACTTGATTTTTTTTTCTGTTCAGGGTTGCTGTGGGATATCTGTGAATTTGCTTTTCTAGCTAAATAAGTTGATCAAGATAGAAATATTAATTTGTTTGAGCAATTGTTCAAATATTGATTGAAAAGGTCATAGTAATATATGTTACTGAGAAAAGGGAAGTAATACATTGAATACGAATATCACTACTCATAGTAGATAAGAAGTGAACCTAGGAGAAAACAGGGACATCAGTAAGCATGTTCTACTATTGTGAAACCACTGGAGTCTTTGCTGGCCACAGAATTCTGGGCCATAGTGATCATGAATTTTTTCAAGGAGTATGCAGCAGTCTTTTGGCTTTTCTTCTGTGGAAATGTATTTGAGAATAAGCTATCCTAAATGATTTACCTGGGTATGTTCAAGGGCTGGTGTTTCTACTTACAGAAGCAATTTTTTCACGTCTTGATGTTTTCTTTTTTTTTTTTTTTTCTATATTCTCATTTAACTTCTTCTCCCCTTTCCATTATTTTTTATCTCATTGGACAATCCTACTATGTAAGCATTTAAGTCCAAAGGAACAAAATTATCAAGAAAGTGGTCCCATACTCCATCTGAGGTATCATTGTAAAAGTTCTGATACAAACCACATCCAATCCTATGTTCCTCCATAATAAAAAAATTTGCTACGCTCACCAACTATCTCTCTTCCCTCTTCAACTATAGGTACACTCATTTTATTGCCCTTCACTTTACTGTGCTTCTCAGATACCGCGTTGTTCTTTTTTTTTTTTTTTTTAACACATTGAAAGTTTGTGGTAACCCTGCATTAAGCAAGTCTACTGATATTTTTCCACCAACACATGCTCATTTTGTTTCTGTGTCACCCTTTGGTATTTTTTGTAGTATTTCAAACTTCTTATTAATATATTTACTATGGCTATCTGTGGTCAGTGACTATGAGCCTGCTGAAAGCTCATATGGTTAAGATTTTTTAAAAGATTTATTTATTTTAGAAAGAGAGAGAGTGAGAGCGAGAGCACAGGGGCAGGGAGGTGCAGAGGGAGAAGAGGAGAGAGACTCTTAAGAAAACTCCATGTTGAGTTCAGAGCCCAATGCAAGGCTCCATCTCATGACCCTGGAGTTCATGACCTGACCCAAAATCAGAAGTTGGATGCTTAACCAACTGAGCCACCCAGGTGCCCCAGATGGTTAGCATTTTTTAACAACAAAGTATTTTTAAATTAAGGTATGTACATCGTTTTTTGGATGTAATGTTATTGAACATTTAACAAGTCTAGTAGAGCATAAATGTAACTTTTATAAGCACTGGGAGAGCAAAAAATTCATTTAGCTCACTTTACTACAATATTTGCTTTATTGTGGTGGCCTGGAACTGAACCTGCAGTATGTCTGAGGTGTGCTTATACTGCATCTTCCATATGAAATAAGGCGTCTTAAAAGACCCGTCAGAGTTGAAACCATTAACAATGAATGAGTTGAAAACGTTTGTTGAAGTTGCCTATTTTAAAAAGATAATTGGACCTCCTCTTTATGAGGCATATGAAAACAAAGCCATTGTATTTTTATAGATTTCATAATTGTGTATTAGATGATAATCTTTTTTAATTGCTTTAATGGGCAATAGCAATAGCTAATATTTGTTGAACACTTATAATATGCCAGTTTAAAGCTTTGCATGTGATATCAGTCAGGATTTACTTGTCAATTAACAAACTACCTTAAAAATTACTGGCTTAAACTAAGGACATTACTCTTGCTCATGAATCTCTGGGTAAATGGGGCTGGTTTTGTTGATCTTGGCTTGGCTTGCTCATACATCTGAGGTCAGCTGGTGGGCCAACTGAGGCTGGCTGGCCTAAGAAGGCTTCATTCAGATATTTAGCATTTATCCAGCTGATGTCTAGGGCCAGATGGTAACTGGGACACCTGTCTCTTCCTTCAGCAGGCTAGCCTTAGTTTGTCCACATGGCAGTAACATGGTTTCTAGAAGAAAGATGGGAGAACGCGTGACCTCATGAAGTCCAGCTCAGATTGGGATGAAGCTACTCCCACCACTAGCTTAAAAGTCACAGGGCTATCCCAGGGTCAAGGAATAGACCCCACCTCTTGCTGGGAAAAGTTACAAAACCACATTGCAAAAGGAGGATCCAGAGAAGGGTAGAGAAGTGTGGCCATTTTTATAATGCACTTCACATATGTTAACTCTTTTAACCCAACAATCTTGTGAGACAACATTACTCTTATTCCCATTTTATACGGGAGGAAACTGAGGCTCAGAGGGGTTAAGTAACTTTGTTCTAAATCATACTGTTTAAAAATGGCCGAAGTAGGACCCAAGACATTCTTGTTCTAGAGCCTGTTCTCCTAACCATTCTCCCACAACTTTAAGCTAGGTATCAGGACAACTCGGGTTGGTTTGACCATCAAAAAGAGAGATTCCGGTTAGCAATATAAAAATATAGCAAGTGTCAATGCATGATTATGCCATTTTCCCTCCCACACCTTCTTCAGAAGTACCACCAAACATTTCTGAATATGTTTGTGTTTTGAGAGGCAACACAACTATTTAAAGTCCTAAGGATCCCGAATGTGTGTCTTTGTGGGTTTTACCTAACAAATATGTTCCCCAATTGTTCTATGCCTTCGTGATCTAATCACGGCAAGGCCCATGGACACAGATGGGATTCAAGAAGTTAATTCACTTGTGGAACATAAGGAATAACATGGAGGACATTAGGAGAAGGAAAGGAAAAGTGAATTGGGGGAAATCAGATGGAAAGACAAACCATGAGAGACTGAGGACTCTGAGAAACAAACTGAGGGTTTTGGAATGGAGGGGGTAGATGGATGAGTGAACCTGGTGGTGGGTATTAAGGAGAGCATGTATTGCATGGAGCAGTGCATAAACAATGAATCTTGGAACACCGAAAAAATAAAATAAAGTAAAATAAAATTTAAAAAAAAGTTAATTCTCAATTGTCGTCAGGCTGAGACCCCCAAAACAGAGCAGACCCTCTGAGGTATTGTGATGTGAGAGGACGTGTGTGTCATAGGAAGTGAATCACCATCAGATGTATCCAGTCATGGTTGGTAGGCTCCTAGGCTGCCACCTTATTTTTACAAAGGTCACCAACCCCAGGATCCTGATACTTAAAGAAATATAAGGATACAGAATCCACTGGTGACCAGGGAAAATAAACAAAAAGGTGAATCTGTGTTTAGGATGACCATAGGCCAAAATAACCCAGTCAGTGACATGCAGCAGAGTGGAAAGAAGGATCTGCCTAGAATCCCAACTCTGCAATGGTCGTGAAGAGTCAAAGAATTATACCTAACCTCTCCCTCCCTTCCTCTGGGCCTGGCACCCCATGGTGGAGTGCTTAGGGGAAGGCTGATGAGGCCTCTGCAGGCCTGGAGAGCATGATCTGTGCTCTGCTCCTGAAAGAGTTAGAGGGTAAAGAGCAACAATCATGCAGAAGTTCTCCCAGCATGTGGCATCCTGTCTGTGAGCAGTGTAATCCCACACATCCTGAAAAGAACAGATGTTCCCTAGAATAAGCAATCGTCTTCCCAAGACAATGACTAATGGAGAGCCAAAGTCCTTCAGTGAGAGTCTCTGCATCATGGTGAGACTGAGAACATCCTGGTCAATGACCACAAGTTACTGATGGGCAATTGTGCCAAGACCTTCTTTCTATACTCAAAAGGTGAAAAAACACTAAGATTTCAAAGACATCTCCTGGATAGTATAGTTGAAATGCAAAGGGAAATTTCAGAGATGCTGAGAATGTAGATAGTGCTTATGAATATAGAGTGACCACATGAGATGGCAGGAGAGCTGCCTTTAGGAGGGGACAGAGAAGCTTCTGTGCTTCATGTCCTTACCAAAGGCACATTACCAGGATGCCCTCATTCTGGAATAGCTTTGGAGTGAGTGACTCTTTCGTACTTCTTTTGACTCATATGAAAACAACCTCTTCCCAGTTTTGTGCTTTGAAAAACAAGCAACCCAAGAATTGTACCAGGGCAGCAAATGACCCAGAAAGGCAATGATTGACTGATGGTTGAAACTGTGGACAAGACACATTTACAAAGCATGAGGAAATGAAGACAGACTCTCCAAGTCAGATTCTCCAACATCAGGTTAGGAGCATGGAAGAAGAAGGCTATGGTGGTAAATCATGTGCAGGCCACAATGGTAGGGGGAGCTGTGCATGCTTTCCTGGCCAAAGGGCCCAGAACTGCCTAATTATTGTAGTTCCTTTTCCCCTCCCTTCCCAAGGACTATCTGCAAAGACACACTGTTCCCTAATTTACTAAAAGCCAAGTATATTCCTATGTAATTCTTTAAGAAATTGGGATCCGTAGTGCTAGTGTTACTTTATTTTTGTCTTACCAACACTCAGTATTCACCGATCACTCTTCAATGTCCAAACACTCTCACTTAAAGAAGTCTTAGAAGCATACAAGGTGCAGAAAAGCAGGCCAGCCTCTCCTGCACTCCACACAGAGCTCCCATTGACTGCAATCCTATTGTAAGTCAGGGCCAATGTAAACAGGGCAGAGACAGAAATACTATGAAACCCTAAGCCTAGGTTGAGCTTGCCAAAGTGAAGCTATAAGATGAGAACCATGATTCTCCAAGGAAAAGGCACTTATTTAGCTTGAATTTTCACTGTGGAATCATAGGACAAAGTGTATCACTGAAGCCAGATAAATATATGGAGTGCTGTGTACGTGGACCTTGAAGCTCTTCTCTGGAGGTGTTAGGAAGAAAAGCTCCCTACCAATATGAGTTTGGGTAATGTTGGGTTAAATAGATTAAATGGATTTCTTTACTGTAAAATTTCCTGGAATATTTTTATCCTAATGTGCATTGTGAGTCTCCAGGAAGGGCATATTGAATGTAGTGGTTCCCAAACAGATAATGGGACTCCTGTTCTTCATTTTCTCATGGGAAGTGGCTCAGTGTATTGGATAAGCATTTGGGCTCTGGATTCAGCCTGTCTGCTTCAATTCAGGCTCTCTATGTGGCATCTGACAAGTTATGTAGGTTCTTCAAGTCCCAGCTTCCTCATCTATAAAAGGACCTGCCTTAAAAATGTAAGGTTATGGGAAATAAAGTAGATAACTTATATAAAATATTGCACTTAACTCCATGGCCTCAGAGATAGTTACTGCTTAATAAGTTATCAACAGGGACACCTGGGTGGCTCAGTTGGTTGGGCGGCTGCCTTCGGCTCGGGTCATGATCCCAGCGTCCTGGGATCGAGTCCCACATCGGGCTCCTTGCTCGGCGGGGAGCCTGCTTCTCCCTCTGCCTCTGCCTGCCACTCTGTCTGCCTGTGCTCGCACTCTCTCTCTCTCTCTCTAACAGATAAATAAATAAATAAATAAAATCTTAAAAAAAAAAGTTATCAACATACAGCATCCTGCAGAGTGAGTGTTGCATGGTATACACTTTTCAAAATATTAGTGTAGTGGACATTGGAACTGCTGCTTAGCATTGATGGCCTCTCCCTGGCTAAAATAATTCTTTTAACTGGTCTAATGAGAAAGATGCATCAGAACATTTCTTGATAGTTGTGAGGAAAGATCTCCCTTTGAATCTGAGAGATAAGTGTAGGGATGTGGACTATGGGAGGTGTTTTACTATAATGAGGTGAGTCAGTCTGAGGAGGAAGCAGACACTCAAAGGACAGGAAGACACAGATGATGCCTTCATCAAACCGCACTCAAATTGACCCTTTCCTGGACTTTTCAGTCAGGAGAGCCTGTAAATTCCTTCAAGCTTAAGTAAGTCTGAGTAAGCCTTTCTGTTACTGGCTGGCTAAGCCCCTCAGCTGATAGAGGGGTGAGTTCAAGGGGATAAAGAAGCAGTGTGGTGCACTGGAAGCAGCTCCAGGGCACACTTGCAGCCCGAGCTTTCTAGCGATGGGCTTCATACTTTCCACCTATCACTTGACCGTTCTACCTCCCAGTTTCCTCAAGTATAAAAGGGAAAAAAATCAATATCTTTTCTGTTCAAGCTTAATGGTTAAAGTGAGGTACAAAGGAGAGAAGGTGTGTGAAAACACTCTGGAGACAGTCAAGTGTTCTATAAATGCGACACAGAAATATTTATAGCAAGAGTGGGAACTCGGCCACTTCTTGATTTAAAGCTGTTACGCTGTGGTGGTACAAGATTTTTGGCTAATGTTAAAATAAGAACATAAAAGCCAGCTGTCAAAATATTATAATTGGTCTCTGCCTGACCCTAAAGGCTTTAAATTCTGTGATGCTATAAGTTTAAGGGCTTATCTGTGATTTCTGCCATTCTATAATACTCTATCCCATTTAAAATTCTATAGCTCTGAATATTTCAAAACAGACTCTGAAAGTATTCATGTGTCAACTAAGAACATCACCTCTGGTAATTTTATTTTATTTTGAAAAATTTTCAAGCTTTGTAAAATATTAGTCCTCATTCAAAGTTTGACTCAGTAGACCATTCTTTGATAAAATGTAGTGAAGTTTTTAATTTTAATTTTAGAGAGAAATAGAATTTTTAGCTAATAGCATGGTAGAAAGTTGAAAAGGAAATAATCTGCAAAAACAAGAAGGAAGAAATTCCTTCTTTAATGAAACTGAAATGTTAAATTATTAGCAATAGTAATGATCTGGTCTGTTCTCTGTGTGTTTTTGAACTTCTACAAGTCTTGCTAGGAATTCTAAGAACATGAGGCCATGTTGTCCTTTGACTGGATCATTTCTCAAGGTTATGTTTGTAGTGAGTAATTTTGAGCAATGGGATAAGGTCTCCCTCCAAGACAAAGTATGAGCTTATTTACTGTTCGCTATAACAAAGGTGGATCTCCCAAGCTCGGATATGACACAACCCCGCTGTGTATAGAACACCCATCAGGGACCTTCCTTGTCAGCCCCAAGGGACTTGGGGACAAGGGGAACTGACATTTACCTGCTGATGTTCTTGGTGTTTGCTGGGCACTGAATAAAGTCCTCTGCCTCTGACCCAAGAGTCTCAGGTCTTCTGCCAGTATCCATGAAACAGAAATAGGCAAATTTTATTAACATTCTTCACAGGTCTTGACACTTTTGGTGATGTGTTTGGTTGATTTTCATGAAAAATTCCTTCTACCGGTATTCAGGTGTTCTTTGTGAGCTTCTGGCATCCTCATTAACCAGCAGAGGGAGCCCATGCTAATTAATTAGGTGAGGCTAACTTTTCTTGTGGTACACGTTAGAGCATCTTACAGATAAAATCCACTTACACTTAGCCTGCTGCTGCAATATCCTGCTGCTGACAAAAATGTAGAACATAAAGCAATAGCATCATCGAGTTGGGCTTCAGGGCATAAAAAATAAAAATACTGCATTTTCCAAGGGAACACCCCCAGGAAGGAGGAAATTAGGGAATGTGCATTTCAACCCCAGAAGAAGTTAAAGGCAGTATTTTTTCAATAAAGGATTTTTCTAAAGTTGATAGCCCTGGATTTTATGGAAAGAGAGGTCCTGAATATAATTAAACAGTTACCTTTGGAACTCTAGAACTATCTCTTTCCTTTATACCGTGTATACTATTAAGAAATGAGGTCCTAATGTGGAAATTACTCTTCTTTAAAACTGTTCATAAGTAAGGCAGACATATATGTGCACACACAGGTCCAGAGCACTTTGCTTTGGCATCTTCATGTCTGTTCTTTGCCCAGGAAAGTTTCAGGAGTTCTGGACAAGTCCAGAGCTAAATGTCTGCTTGGGGTTAGGCCAATTTCCCTGAGCAAGTTCTAGCTTCATACTTGACAATCTAAGAAACTTCTGTTTGTTTACAAAATAAAGCTTCTCTGGGTGGAAGCACATGGACACGTGCATGTGTGCACATGCACACACACACAAGGTGTTCATTAAAGTAAAGGAGCAAACTTAATAATTCAAAATTGCACTTAAAATTGCTATATGGAGGGAACCAGAATATTATTAATGATAAAGGCAGTGATGGTGAAAACTGATAGATATTACCTATTGTCCCTCAAATTTTATTCTGGAGCTTGGGAAATATATAGATTGTACAATGACATTATTCAACCTCTAAATCTGGCTTTCTCATTCTATTTCACAGTAATCTAATTTGGCAGATTTGACAAAGTGGTCTCGTGTGTTTTTTCATTTTCTCATTAGCTTTAATTTTTAATTGTTTTCTTTTACTTGTCATTATCACCATCTTGCTTAAAAATACCTTAGAGAGCTAAAGTGGCAGAAAATTAAAAATAGTGAGGACAAGAAAATGGCTGTTTTTAAAATATGGTCAGTCTTTAGGGAAGGCTATGCTCTTGAAGATTTGTAAGAGGAAGTGATATAAGTAAAAGTAATTTTCTCATATAAACAATGTTATGAGTAAAGGGTTATTTTCCTAAATAAGGACTTTGCCTAAAATTTAAAGCTATGCTTTAAATATCCTATTGAATTAGCTGTAGATATTAGCTGTAGAGTTTTGTGTGCCTCACAAATCAGTTAGGGAGGACAATTCAGAAGCTGGCTGCATATTGTTTATGATTTAATTTGTGTAGATAAGGTTGGAGGACCACTGGGAGAGGTGCTGGTTTCAATCTAGGAACTTTAGGGACCCTGGTGAGGCTGAGGGCCCTGTCAAATTCAGTGGGAAAGAAGAGGAGAGAAAGGAGAATAGTGACATGCATGGTCCTGGGATGCTTGACAATGGGCGGAAACTGGTTTTGTGAAGAGCACCCAAAGAGAGAGAAAGTCGGGCAGCTCAGATGTGGAAGGCGAGAGAGGCAGGGAGTCATCTCTTTCAGGGTTTGAGAACCCTCTCAAAAACTCTTGACTGGGATAGGGAGGCAGAGAATGAAGCGTTCTACAAACACATGAAGTAACCACCACATTGATGGTGCTGTACTAGGCGCTCTTCCACTTGAGGTCAAGGAGGAAAGGTGTGGCTGCTCTCCCAGACTTTCAGCTTGGTGTACACAGCTCAGTCCAACCACTGTGCACATCTTGAGCTGACCACTTCCTCTTGGGCATGCCTGTGAAGGTTATTTGAGATTAGATTTTTTTCCCTCTTTGTTCCAACAATTTCTGACATTTTTCATACCTTGTATTTTGTGATCCAAAAGAAATGTTTCCTTGAAAGTGGAA
>RCUC01073775.1:0-10149 GCA_003697995.1 Taxidea taxus jeffersonii
TCTGGGGGGAAAAAGGTGCTTGGAAGAAAAAGAACACGTAGTGATAGTTACATTAGTGTTGACATCATGGTACTTCTTTGGGAGTTCACAAAGATTTCACAAAGATTTCACAAAGATTACATTGGGTGTCTCTGTAGGACATGGGTCATGGAAAAAAGCTACATGTAGGAGAGACTGTCAGGAATAATTCTGGTGTTAGAAACAGTCCTAGATGCAAGGATAACACACACAACATTTTGAAATATTTTTTTCAAATAATTTCTGTTGTACTTGCGAGTTTACTATGAAACAAAAATGCAGAGTATAGTCCAATGGCTAATCTACGAGGGCTTGTTGTAGAAGGTAGTTTGAAAATAAAGAAAGCAAACTACACTTAACACAGCTGGTAGCTAAACAAATAGAATTCATTGCCCCAAAGGGGACTATGCCTAGGTTGAAGAAAGGTTTAGATAAATCCATGGGTAATGAGTCTTTAAGGAGTTATCAAGGAAAAAGCTAAGAACATTCAGTGCACATGCCTAAATTTCAAAGTTGGTATTGTTAGGAACAACAACTTGGCTCTTGTAATGGAATTACACAGTTAGTATCCTGGTCTGGGTGGACCGTTATTCGACACAATGTGGAATTTCTTCTGTCCTAATGTAGGGCAAGAAAGATTTGTAGAGCAGTGATATGTGGCAATACTTGCTTGGCTTATTAAGTGGATTGCCTGTGGTTTTGAAAAGCTTCCTCCTCTTAATAGTCATATTGGAATCCACTGGGTGGCAAGAACACAGCACACTACCTTAAGGGTCACTCTTGCATAAGACATTAATGCATCAGTCCCTCATTTGGAAACCTGTGGTCACTCAGCAAGGCAGAATTTGTCTCTCTCCCTTGGTGTAATGATTTTTATTTTGTAATCTCTCTTGGAGTAATTCCTTGCAGGCTTGGCATGTTGAGAATCAAATACCGCCTCTAACAATATGGTCGTGATTCTCTGCTTGGCTGATTTAGCTCAGCATTTAAGTAACCACTAATCTTCTGAAAGCACTAGGGTCTACTTAGAGAAATCCCTGTTGTCTGCAAGGATGGAAACAAAATCAGCATGAAGGAAGCATTAGTTACTAAACACAAATCAATCTTTTTTTTTTTTCTTCCCACCTAGCTGTACTTGATGTCACCATCAGAGGAATGGTTTCTGGGCAGTGAGCCCTCATTTTGTAGATGCAAGAGCAGTTCATCATAAGCAGGGAAGATGAGTTGGGGAATCAGAAGGAGTAAAAAGAGAGTTTACTGAAGTTCCTGAGGGGGAAATGAGACTACATTCTAATGGACAGATCTCATAAACACGGGGTAAAAGAAGCCAGATACCTTTTTGATTTGTCGACTTCATGACTTGTATGACTCTGGACTTTCATGAATGTGTGTTACACTTCCATAAAAACGTTATTTAAAAAGAACACATCCTAATATATTTTCTTTAACTTGAAAAAAAATCACTTTGACATTTTCGAATTATTATACCTATGAGTTTACTTGGGTGATTCTTGCCTTGATTACCTTCGTGTTCTGGGTTAAGATTTAGTGAAGTCTGACTATATTAAAATGATTCATTTCACCCAACTGGTACAAATCTGTCTTCTCTAATGAGAAAGAAATGCCCAGCATCAACTTCAGGCTTAAGAGGAACTTATAGAACAGAGCCAACTCATAGGCCCACTTGTGTATGACTTCCTGGAGATGGAAACACAAGGAATTGTTACTTGGCTGTCTCTCTTGTGGAAACAACTGCTCACAGAGGCCAGGAAGTACATACATTAGGAGAAAGTTGGCACTGAATCTAGAGTCAGGAGCCCCAGGATCTCTTCCTAGCTTTGAAACATGCACCTAAGACATCACGATTCTCTTCTCCATACCTCAGTTCCTTGTGTGTAAAATTAAGGGAAAGCATCTGACTGAGAGACCATCTTGGATGAAATGTGGGAGACATAATTATCACTATTTAAGACAAATGCTGAAGATTATCACGAAAAAAGATGATGACAAGAGGTGGGATTTTCATTTGTACAAAGACAGAGGAGACTTGTGATATACAGAGAGAGACGTGAAAGAAAGAAAGGGAACCACAAGCCTGCGTTGTTCAGAATTCTTTTTGCCAACAAATTCTATTAAGTTCAAAACATGTTCCAGAGGGAAGGCCTGGGAAGAATGATTCTGATGGGAACAGGTCAAACTGATAAATGACTGCAATCCTACTTGGCCACAAGCACTTACAAATGCTCCCTCTGACATCTGAGTTTTTCCCTGATTTAGCAATTCCAGTTGTTAGGTCATCCTAATGTATTGTTACAGAACCAACAACCCGTAGTTTCTATATCCCTTCGATTCTAACAATTCTATATGTCTTCTACGTAATCGAAAAGTTGCTTTTGAAATGTTTATGTCTGTTCTGACTATAGTTATTGAATTTTTACTGTCTTCCTTGCCTTAGGAGCCCAGAGTATTTGTCTTTTAAATCATTGCCAGCGATGTGACCTTGAACCTGGCTTCAGCTCTAGAGAAACAGTGGTTGGTTTTTGGGAAGAATGAATGACTCTTCCTGCAGAGGAAGTTCTTAAAGCTCCACACTGCCTGCAAATGTTCACAACACCGTCTATCAGTAGTTCCCTGGAAGCCAGATTTCGGGAAGACTTTTGGAGGCATGGAGGACTGCAGAGAAGAGGAGACACAGTAACTGTGGTTTCTGACATGCCACTTTTATGCGGATGGGCAGTAATCTGGGTGTTGGGGAGAACCAGAGAAGAGACGACCTCAAAACAGAATGAAGATTGCTTCTGCAGAGGAGTAGAGAATTTCCTTAGTTTTTAGGAATTTTCCAAAGAATCTATAAAATGTATGTGGCCACTCACTTAGGAAGTCCCATGCCTGGGCATAACAAAGTTCATCTGTATATTGGCTGAAACACAGGATGCAAATTTACTAATCTCTTGGGCTATTTCAAATACACCGACTGAAGAACATGGCTGAGCAATAAGAATTCCAAGTTCAAGAAAACCTCTTTCGTCTGGTAAGCTTACCTTTTAGCTTTTGCTGAGATGGGCACCAAGCTTTTCTTTCCTGATCAAGCTTGCTGCATAGGGGATCTGTAAGATAAAAATAAGCAAAACTATCCAGATAAGCTAAATTTAAAGACGGATGTACATGGAGACCCTTCATCACGCCTAACAACTTGAATTCAGGTGAACTTCCCCCCACCCCAAGGAGGAAAGGTCTTTATCCGATCATCAATGTTGTAGAGCTTCCAGGTTATAGCAATTCCTAAGGCTTGATAAAAAGCATATCAAGGACAGAACTGGTGATCACATCAGACTCTTGCTAGAGATAGTCTCTGAGGTCAGCATATGACATTTCATTTTCAGAATTTTTTTCAGTGTGCACTTAATAATATGGTCTTATTATTTTTTATTTAGGTATGAAAATGAGCTTCTGATGTTATAATATACATCCCAAGTAAAGGGACAAGGATGTGATTACAAACTAGTTCAGTGCTATCTTTAATTACAGTGACAAAATATGCTGTCATTATAAATCACAAACAAGATGAACTAACTAAACACGAATTATTACTCTGGTTAATTTCCCAGTAACTACCAACAAGCATCAGAAATAATTGCACTGAGTGGAAAATATGACCCCCGAGGATGCTACCTGGATAAACTTGGAAAGCACTTTTCAGATGCTGGGGACTTTGAAGGAAAGCCTATCCTATTTGATATGCTGCTTTTCGTTAGAAGATTCAAATGGCTGAAATTGGACCACATGTTTTAGTTAGATTCACCTCTATTTATACCCAGTTAAGGTATTCTATTGTTATGTGACTTACCCTCATCACCTTAAGGCTAAACTCAGGACTCTAAAGATTTGAACCTACTTTACATTTAAAGAACTAAATATCCAGCCTTCTAGGATGTAAGGTAAAGTATGGCTGTGACATGAAAGCAGTGAGGGGAAATGCAATTATTTTCATCTGATTAGGCAACGTTTTTCGATACTGATACATATCCGTCCTCCATGTTTCCAGCATACTTGTGTTTTGTTCTCCTGATCCACCATCCATAAATATCCATAAATACGAGCTTTTTCTAATGGGAAAGAACTATGAGTTTACAATGATGTGAATGTCTAAGATCGGCTGGACTGTTTTGTCATAATAACCAGCCAGTTAAACCAGGTGTTTTAATGACAAAAAAAAGACTAACAAAATCATCTCACTATTTTGTTTGATAAACACAACATGGATGCGTCTGACAGGTACATATCTGATAAAGGCCACAGACAACAGTAATAAATTAATGATTCATTCAGTTAGAGCCATAAAAAGTCCAGAGTCCCAATCTCACATTTTAGGATATGAGCTGAGATGAACTGGATAACTATGACAAGAACAGTGACATAGGGACCTACTCTAGTTACCTCTTCTTCTCACTCTAGGTCATGTTACACCTGCTAATAACAGAGACACACATTTTCCATCACAGTGAGTGTTGTGATACGCCCGCCAAAACACATGGATTACCTCTCTCTTCAGATGCACCATATAACAAGGCCTTGAATGGAATTCTGTTATTTAGGATAAGGCGTAGAAGTGATGTAAACCTCAGGGTATGAGGATTTACCTATAGAATGTATTTGTGCCACACTCACATTTAGAGAAAGTCCTTGACCCCAAGATTTGGTGCCACAACAATTTGGAAAGTAT
Source organism: Taxidea taxus jeffersonii (assembly GCA_003697995.1). Classification (NCBI taxonomy): domain Eukaryota; kingdom Metazoa; phylum Chordata; class Mammalia; order Carnivora; family Mustelidae; genus Taxidea; species Taxidea taxus. Next base: position 4,742 of record RCUC01073775.1, read on the forward strand.
CTGCTCCATCCCAGGCCCCACATAAGTTAACTTCACCTTGGGGTCTCTCATCAAAGCCAATAAACTACTCATTCTAACCCAAAGAAAAGTGCCAGAAGGGCACTGCTTTCAGATCTATGTAAGAATGCCTTGTTCTTTCCTTCCTTTCTTTCTTCCTTCCTCCCTCCCTCCCTTCTACCCACTTTCCTCCCTCCGTCCCTTTCTTGCCTTTTCTTCCTATTTTATTTCCCTTCCAGAAAAAATACTGTAGCATTTCATTAAGGTGGGGAAACTGAGAAGGAAATGAAAAAAAGACTTGGGGTGGGGGGGAGGACATTTCCACATTTGAGCCCCAATTCTCTAGATGGGAATTTAAATCTGCTTGAAGAATCACACCCACTCAAACATCATTGCATTCATTTCATTAAAACAAAATGAAATAAAAACCAAATGAAAACAAAGACCAAAAAGCTTAAGGTTGTAAGCTAAAAATCATGTATTTTTTTTAGAATTTCCCTTTTATTCATTTTAAAAATTAACATAAAATGTATTATTTGTTTCAGGGGTACAGGTCTGTGATTCATCGGTCTTACAAAATCCACAGCACTAACCACTCACCATCGCACACACCCTCCCCAATGTCCCCACCCAGCCACCCCATCTCCCCCTCTACCCCCAGCAACCCTCAGTTTGTTTCCTGAGATTAAGAGTCTCTTATGGTTTGTTCTCCCTCTATGATTACATCTTGTTTCATTTTTCCTTTTAATGCTAAATCCTAAACCATGAGTGATATAGAATATACTAGCACATGGATTAACTGTTCATGGCAATTACCCTATATCCTTGATTCTAAAATGCATTCCCCCCCTCATTTTAACATCTCTGAAATTAGATGTCTTCTAATTGATGATATCTTAGAATAATAATTGGAAATTTCTTTTCTTATGATACATCAAGTAATGGTGTCTCTTATAAATGACAGTTCTTTGGGTTCCATGAAATGCAATAGTGGATTCAAGAGACCTCGGCAAACACTCCCCGACTTGGGAGCTCAGGCTTTTAGAGGTTCCATTTGAGCTAATTAGTCCATGTAAATTTCCTGTCCTAGAACATATAAAACCTTTTTTTTTCATTTTGACCAGCTTAAAAATCACCAAGCTTGGAATGGACAAAAAAAAAAAAAACAAAAAAAAAAACCCTCAGAGTTATATAAGTTCTAAATTAATTACCTAATTGGTGCTAGTCTATTAAAAGTATAAAAAGATAACTTCCTAGTTCGTGCCAAGAAAGAATTAGCCTGACCTCAGACATTCAGGTGGGTGAACATGTCAAAAGGAGAACGAGGAGAAAACTGCTTAACTAGGGAATCGTGATTGCAACTGATCAGTAATGGGGAAAGGACCCACTGTAGACAAAGTCTGTCTGCTGCTGGAGATGTTAAAGCAGCGTCAAGTCTTCTGACTTGCAGGGTCCTTCTTTTCCTGCATGTTTAGCCACAAAAGCAAAACCATAGGGGCTTCAGGACCTTTTCCTAAAAACATAGTGCCAAGCAGTAATTGTTGTATCCACCTTCAAAAAAAAAAAAAGTCATAGACCACATTTTAAAAACTTTCTGGGTGGAGACGGTAGAAGTCTGAGCAGGTTCCCATCCTAATGAATCCTGGAGAATCTCCAAGGAAAGACCCTGTCGCGGAGGAGGGGTGCCCTTGCCAAAGGGAGGGCCCCTCCAGCAACAATAAAGACCTCGCTCTTTTCCCTGCGAGGAAGCACTGTGCTCCCACCATCAGGAAGCTGAAAATTGCTTTTTCACAAGTCCACAGCGAGTGAAACATTAGTACTAAATCTATTGATCGAGCGTTATTTTAATTGAGGCTTTTAATGAAGAACTTTGAGACCAGCTTCTGCTGGCTTCGTGGGACTGCAGCATTCTGGGGAAACAGCAGAGGGCACTTTGAGACCAGCATGTTTTCTCCATCCACAGGCCTTTTCGCAGCAATCCCGGAGGTTCGAAAGATGTCAGTCTGAATGGAGCCATTTATCACAGGCTCCCTTTCGAAGCTTCACGAGGTCCTGCAAGAATTAGGACTAAAGAAGAGGATGTCTTCAACAAACCTACACTAGTAGCTGCTACACAGATAGACTTGCTTGAAAAACACTCTTGCCAAGTTAGCAATGAAAAAATAGTTATCAAGGCGTCGTAATGTGCCTCTTATTTCAGTCCTTGAAAAAAGGTGAATCAAAAGGTTATACATGGAGTAAAATGTCTTCAGCTTCTTTTTTAAATTTTTAAAAATTTAGATATAATTGATATATAACATTGCATTTAGCTTCTTCATCTTCTTCTTGATTGTACAGGGTGATGGGTTTTGTTTTCAAGATTGAACCAAGTTTTCTGAGAATCACAATCCCCCTGTGAATGAGAAATTTTTTGCTCTGTGCTATACCACACACTAACATGTTCATGACCTTGCTAAATTTTAAAACTTTCGCGTTTGGTTCAGAGTGAGAAGAATGTATTTCTTGGCTTGTATAAATAACTCTGGCTTAGCAAGGAAAACATTGTAAGCATTTGAAAACCCAGGGCAGAGCTAGAGGATTTTAACCCAAACTGTGTGAAGTACTATAAACTCTAATTTCAAGCAATTACAAAAAAAAGTTAGCTTGTCGCCCATGTATAAATGTTAAATAAATGCATATGTTTTAAATCTCACATTGGGAGAAAAGCACATTCACTTATAAGTGTACAAAGACCATCAATTATTTGTATAGTCATCACTACTTTGCATTTAACAAACTAAAAAAGGAAGCAGTGGGGCAGAAATGACAGTCAGCAGAGAATCTAAAAATGCAGAAGCCAAAGAAATTCATAAGTTTTCTTTCTATAGCAATGATACCCAAGATGCTTTCGATATAATCTTTTGAATAAGAACACTGTGTAACAGCATAGGATAAATGCATCATGGGTCTATGGGAATTGTTATAAAATATGATGGCTTTAATATATTTGAATTCTTCATGACTGCAGGATGGGATGGGTTTTTATTTCATCTAAAGGGAAAAAAATGCCTATTCTGTAGGCAAATGACTCTTTTGTAATACATATTCTGTAAACCTTAAATAAAAAATAATTTAAATATAATACAATCAAATAATTCTGAGTGAATTGCCCTATTCCTAGGAAGCAAAACATGTAACCATATTTACTGATGAATTAGATCATTCAACTAAAAATACTGAGAAAGTGAATGACTGTGATACCTTGCAACTTCTTGAAGATTTTGAGGTAGAATTCTCTAAAGATATTACCCTCTAAGTACTTCAGCAAATAAAACAAGCTGAATAAAGGACTTGATAAATTTCCATTCAGGCAACCTTGAGTTTGCTGTCTCAATTCCAAAGCAAACAGAATAAGGTGAACACAGGTCCTTCTTGCACAAAAATCTGTTTAGCCACCAAAACTTGAAATCCCTACTATTAGAGGTTCTGCTTTGGGAAGGGGTGTGCCTCATGCTCTCATAGCTTTGGATGACACCCATGGGCATTTCATGTTGATTACGCACTTGTGCTTACTACATCCCTATCCGGGAGCTAGGTAACACCTTAAAATGAGTTCCTTTGGCTGAAAAACTGACCCTTAATGGACTATATGGGAGTAGTCTTCAACTGAAGTTTGCAGACCTTCCAGCTTGTGTCCGGGGGTACTAAGAATAGTGCGTCCCATAATTCACTGGGATGGCTTTCCTTAGTTATTTTAGCAATAGTTTCTTAGTACAAAAGAAAATTTGAGGAAATCAGGAGCAAGCCAGGGAATCTGGAAAATAATTAAGAGGGCCACCCTATAAGAGTATCAAAGTTGAGTCAGGGTCATCCCTGGGTGGTGATTCATTTAGCAGATGTTCATTGGCAGGCATTTGATGTTAGACACCAATGCTAGGTACTGGAGGCAAGATGAAGACCCTCTTGGTCTTATAGTAGGAAACACAAGAGAAGAAGCAGAAGGAACAAATCATGTCTATTTCACCTGTTTTCTTGTTGTCAGCCTGCATGTGCTTTTGTGGATTTCAGAAATTATATGGTCCCTACAGGGCTGGGGGAAATATTTCTAGCTTCTCCCAAAGAATTTAATTTGTGACCAGGAACCATTTACTATCTAGAGAAATCTGAATCAATAACGCTTGTCTAGATAAATGAATATATGATGATAAAATATTTTGTGATACAGTGTAATAAAAATGTTTACTAATACCAGTTTATATCTTCCAGGTACCGAATATCTCAAAAGACATTTTTTCTTCTATTAATACTGCCTGCTTATTACACCGATGCAGTATCATTTCCTCTTTCACTAAAGCAGTTGGATGTCAAAGAGAATTAAGACATTGAAGTTACATAACTGACCTTAAACAGGGGCACTTAAATAAATACTCAGTCCCCTTTTCCTAAAGCCCATATTGCTATATTCGACTCCCCGCCCAAGAAATCACAAATTTTTGGTTGCATAGGTCGCAATTTTTGTTTTAAGAGACTAAAAGCGATATTTAAAATCAGTAAGGTCTTAAAATTCTACATCCCCCTGTCTCCAAATCTATATTTAAATTCTTCCTTTGGACTGAGGTGCTTGGCTGGCTAGGTTGGTCCAGGATGTGCTTCTTGATCTCAGGGTTGTGAGTCTGAGCCCTGCATTGGGTGTAGAGATACTTAAAAATAAAATCTTAAAAAAAAATAAATTTGGGGGCATCTGGGTGGCTCAGTGGGTTAAGCCTCTGCCCTCAGCTTAGGTCATGATCTCCGGGTTCTGGGATGGAGCCTGCATTGGGCTCTCTGCTCAGCAGGGAGCCTACTTCCCCCCCACCCCCATCCTGCCTGCCTCTCTGCCTACTTGTGATCTCTCTCTGTCAAATAAATAAATAAAATCTTAATAAAAAATAAATTTGTACTTTGGAGAAAGAAAACAATAAGCACGTTCACAGCAAGTAATTAATAGCTCTTATTACCTAGATATCAAAACCTAAGAATATAGATACATTTTTTTAACCTCTTTAGGGGCTTAGTTATCAATAAATGAAGAAGAATCTTTCTACACTCCATCCCCTCCTATGACTTTAGGTGCAAACAAAACTAATACAAACAAAACCAACACAAGATGAAAGATCCTGTTTAAAAGGCATCTTATGTTAAGGTGGCTTTCAGAAGAGAGAATGTTAACCCAGTACTTGAGGCCAATGAAAACCATCGGGACCGTTAAGAGCCTAAGCAGCACTTTTAATGGAGCTCCCAGAATGGGGGAAAACCTCATGAGCTCCAAGGTTGTCTTAAAAATGACTCCCAGCAATCTCCAATAACATGAGCATGATTGCTCTGATGCAGAAAGAAAATATTAATACCTATCTTCCTTGAGTTATCCCAATAGAGAGCTAGCTATCTGGCTC
>RCUC01073780.1:0-28978 GCA_003697995.1 Taxidea taxus jeffersonii
ATTATTATTATTATTATTATTATTATCAAAGCAGCATCAAGCTTCTTTGATCCCTAGTTAAAACTGAATATTTAGCCATAAGCCAGAAAATTACCATGCAGTGAAGTTATAAATTTGATTATAGCAGTGGCACTTCAACATCAAGTGGAAGTGACACAGATGAGACTGGGTTTAGACAGAAATCACAAGTAAGCTGCATGAGAGTCACAAGTGACTCAGATTGCCATAGCTCCAGTTCCTGCTGTGACTCCCATCTCTCAACCCATGTCCGTGACCTCATGAGTAGTTCTCTGTGGTCAGTTGAATGAGAGGGAAAAAAATTGGTACTGTTCCCCAAAGAGAACCAACCAAGCCCCTGCTAGGAATTTGGTTACACAAGACCACTTCTTGTGTGGGAGGGACAGCACACTGTTTTCATTGGAGAAAAGTTGCTCTAGGTGTGGAATTGTCTCTCCTGCCCAGTGCTTCTGCAAAAGCACCATTTGTGGACCTTACACATTGCTTTATTTTCCCTCCTCGTGTTCCATCTACCACTGTTTGTGCTATAATTTAAAAAAAAAGAATTGTAGCAACTGGGCTCATGTTTGTGTATTCATTGATCTTCTACCATGTTCCCCATTAACTGTCCCATTTCAGTAGCTGAATGTGCCTGGATCCTCAGAATTCTTACAAACTCTGATGCTCCCACATTTGTGTAAGGCCTAATCCCTATTCCAAAGTTCATAGTGACACAGCTTTTCTGATCAAACACTGGCTGATATTGAACCCTGTAGTGAAGGTGTCTGACATTAAGCTATTGATTGCTGAGGCATCCATTTAAAAAGATTCATTTTGAGTAAACATATTGCCATCTATATGACACAGTTTCTAGCAAAGCAAACAGGTAAGGATCTAGGCCATCCATGCCCATGAACTTACTTTTTCAGAAACCATGGGTGCCCTAGATGACCTAGATAACTGACCACTTGGGTGACCTGGCCTCTGCTTTCCCAGTCCCTAATTCCACTTGCATGTTGCAACTTAGCCAATAATGAGTGAATCCTTGTGAAACCCCAGATGTCCCGTCCTTGAACCCAATTAAAGGCAGAGCTCCAGATCTGAGATTGTTCTTTTTCTTTGACCTCCCTGTGTGGCCTTTGGGCATGCCATGTACCCTAAGGACATGTGAATATAAATCTTATTCCTGTTTTTTTGCTGAAATGTGTCCTGTGATCATAGTAAGAACCAACAAGAGCTGGTCTAGCCACAACACTGGCCCCAGTGGGGCTCTATACAAATAACACAGAACCTGGACCAGTGCCTCAGACATCCATAGTCAAGAGCGTTACCACTGGTAGGCTTGGACAGACGCAACAGATCATTTCTGCAGCTCCATTTTGGTGACTACCCCTCTCTCTCAAATGCACTTTCCTAATTTCCGTCACCATTGACTACTTTTCCTTTTGTTTATCCTCACATAAATGGAACTATATTATACGCTTTTGTGTCCCACTTATTTTGCTCAGTATTGTGTTTGTGAGATTGAACCATATTGTTTCTAAGTAGTCATTTACCTATTCTGTTATTGCAGAGCAGAGGTAGGCAACCTACATCTTATGGGCCAAATATTACAGATATTTTGGGATGTGTGTGTCGTGTGTTTATTTTTCTGCTTGCTGGAATGGAATTCCTGTGTCACGGAGGATGCATATATTTAATTCTCGCAGGCACTGCTTAACATTCTCCAAGTGATTGAACTAATTTATAGTCCCACAAGCAAAGCAATAGAATTCTAGTTGCTCTATATCCCTGTCAACACTTTTGTAGTGCCAGATTTTTAATTTTTTTAATTAAAAAATTGTTTTGGTCACACTGGTTTGTGGAGAGTGATGTCTCATTGAGGTTTCCGTTATTACTCTGATGACTAATGCAGTTGAGCAAATTGAGGACCTATTCAAAGACTTATTATACATTTGTATATCTTCCTTTATCCAGTGCTTGTTCAAGTGACTTGTGGATTTTTTTTTCTTGGACTTTCTTATTCTTGGATTTACAGGACTTCTTTATATTCTGCTAAAATTCTTTTAATGCTGTGTATTGTGATTTTTTTTTTAGTTCTGTGGCTCACAATTTCATTTTCCTTATGGTACCTTTCAGTGAACAATCATGCTTTTAATTTTTTCCGTAGTTTTTTTTAGTTAGCGATTCTTAGAAATCTTTGCCTATCACAAATTCATGAAGGTATATATATATATATATATTTTTTTTTTAAGATTTTATTTATTTATTGTCAGAGAGAGTACAGGCAGGTGGAGTGGCAGGCAGAGGCAGAGGGAGAGGGAGAAGCAGGCTCCCCGCAGAGGAAGGAGCCGGATATGGGACTCGATCCCAGGATGCTGGGATCATGACCTGAGCCCAAGGCAGTCGCTTAACCGACGAGCCACCCAGGCATCCCTGAAGGTATATTTTTTATGAGGATATTTTAGTAGCTCTTTTTAAATCTTTTAAGATCCACATTCCAGGGATGCTTGGATGGCTCAGTTGGTTAAGCATCTGCCTTCAGCTCAGGTCATGATTCCAGCATCTTGGGATCAAGTCCCACTTTGGGCTCCTTGTTCAGCAAGGAGCCTGCTTCTCCCTCTGCCTGCCACTCCCCCAGCTTGTGCTCTCTCTCTGACAAATAAATAAAAAAATATTTTTTAAAAATCCATATTCCTTTTCATATGAAATGAGTTAATTTTTATTTACGCATTCCATTGTCCCCCAAGATCACAACCTGAGCCACAATCCAGTTAGTCACTTAACTGACTGAGCTACCCAGGTACCCCAAGAGAATCTTAAGCAGGCTCCACACTCAGCAGGGAGCCCAAGGCAGTGCTCAATCTCATGACCCTGAGATCGTGACCTGAGCCAAAATCAAGAATCAGATGCTTAATGTACTGAACCACCCAGGAGCTCCAAGAAAGTTAATTTTTAAGATGCAAGATAATATTGTTGAAATTTGTGTTAGGGCTGATTTACTGTTAAAACCTGTTTAACTATTAGGGCCTGCTTAGCCAAAGTGACTCCATATTGCCGGGGTAGCCATATTGTTGTTTACATCTATGGACTTCATTCTGGGAATAAACGTCCCAGCAGTTCTAAACGCCCCAGCACACCCCAGAAGTTCCAAGCACTCAGTGCTGTTCCTGGTATTGGTTCGGGTGGCTATTCCAGGAATACACGCTGTAACAAGCCAAGACAGATGAAAACATCCAATCAACTAAAGCCACATACGTTGAGATCTGCAGTTATGCCCTATAAAAACTAGCCTGTAAGATCGAAGGGGGTTGCTCTCTTACGAGGCGGCCCTGACTGGTCAGTCTGGTTTCTGATGCCTGGCATGGAAATAAAGCTTAGCTTAACCTTCACTTTGTATCAGTCTCGCTCCTTTGATCATGGACCCCATCACTTGGGATTTTCAAAAGCACGGAAATTAAGACAAATTTTGTTAAATTAATTTCTTCATAACTAAGGATGTTTATTCAATGTAGGACACAATAAACAAATTTAAAAATCCAGTTCAGGTGCCAAGGCTATTCAGTGGCAAAGGAACAGTCTCTTGAACAAATGGTGCTGAGACAACTGGATGGGCACATGCAAAAGATGAAGTTGCACTGCCACTTTCACACAATATACCAAAACTAGGATCAAGGACCTAAATGTAAGAACTAAAAATCAGGGGCTCCTGGGTGGCTCGGTTGGGTGACTGCCTTCGGCTTGAGTCATGATCCCAGGATCCTGCGATCAAGCCCCATGTTGGGCTCCTTGCTTGGTGGGGAGTCTGCTTCTCCCTCCCTCTCTGCCCGCTACTCCACCTGCTTGTGCTCTTTCTCTCTCTCTGTCAAATAAATAAAATAAAATAAAAATCAGGCTTCTAGATGAAGACATAAGTGTAAATCTTCATGACCTCGGATTAGGCAATAGTTTCTTTCTTTTTTAAAAAATAAAAATTTATTTATTTATTTTAGAGAGAGAAAGAATGAGCGAGCACAGGGGGAGGGGCAGAGGGAGAGAGAGTCTCAAGCAGACTCTTTGCCAAGCATGGACCCCCACACAGGGCTTGATCTCACAACTTCAAGATCACAACCCATGCTGAAACCAAGAGTCAAATGCTCAACCAACTGCACCACCCAGGGACCCCAGACAATTGTTTCTTGATGTTACATGAAAGCACAAGGAACAACAATTAAAAAGATAGATTTATTGGACTTCATCAAAACTAGAAAATTTGTGTATCTTAAAATATGATCAGGAAAGTGAAAAGACATCCACATAATGAAAAAAATATTTGTTTTCATATTATATGTGAAACCATATGTCTGATAGGAATAAATACAAAATTACTTTATCATATTTTATCACATTTGTCCAGGTTTTCAACTGCACTGGAAAAAGTTCTAAAATATGTTTTAAAATATTCCAGCAAGAACCTTTTTGAAAGTGTGAATGGGTTAAAAGGAACGAGTTTATGTCTATGCACAAAAGAAAGAAAAACAGATAAAAGATAAAAAGATTGAAAAAGAAGAAACAAAATTGTTTTCATTTACCAATGACATGATTATGTATTTAGCAAATCGAAAATAACTTATAACTAAGTTATTGGAATTGACAAGTAAGTTTGACCAGTTTACTGGATACCAGGCCCAGTACAACTTCATTAAAAGGGTTGTGTTCAGCATTCTCTTCTGATTCCTGTCCTCAGAGATAAAATTTTCAATATTTTATCACTAAGTATTATGTGTAATTGTTGTGTAAGTTTATTTTAGTTTTAAGGTGGATCTTTCTCAGAGTTTATAACCATTTCACATATATTTTGAAACTTGTCATTGTAACGTTTCCCCTAATGTTTTCTTAATATCTTTACTGATATTGCCATTTTTAATTACTGAAATTGGCAATGTGTTCTTTTTTCTCCCTCTTAGGTCACTCTTTCCAAACTTCATCAGTTTTATTCATAGAATGATTTTTCTGGACTTAAAAAAAAATTCAGTCTGTTTTCCATTTCATGAATTTCTTATCTTCATCATTTCCTTCCACCTACTTACTATAGTTTTTGTTTTCTGCTTATTAAATTCCTGAGATGGATGTTTCCATTTTTATTTTTAGCTTCTCTTCTGTTATAGTAAATGCTCTTAAGAATCTACAGTTCCTCCTAGGTATTGAAACTTCCCATTTGAAAAAAAAATTTTATTTATTTGAGAGAGAGAGTAAGAGAGCGAGAGATCACAAGCAGGGGGGAGGAGTAGAGGGAGAAGCAGACTCCCCGCTGAGCAGGGAGCCCCATGCAGGACTTGATTGCAGGACCCTGGGACCATGGCCTGAGCCCAAGGCAGACCTTAACCAACTGAGCCACTTAGGCACCCTAAACCTTCCCATTCTGATTGTGAATATTTTTCTCCTTGTAATTCTGTCAGTTTTGCTTTTTTTCTTGGGGGCAGAGGGGTAGAGGTAGAGGGTGAGACAGAATCTCAAGCAGGCCCCACATCCAGCCGGGAGTCCTGCATGAGGCTGCATCCCACAAATCCAGGATCATGACCTGAGCCTAAATCAAGAGACAGTAGCTTAACTGACCAAGCCACGGATGTGCCTCTTAATTTTGCTTTATATTACATTGAAGCTGTTATATTTGATAATCTGAAGCTTAGTAAGTGTTTATTTGTGTACCTCATAATGCTTTTATCTTCAAGGACTCTTTTGTCCAGTATTAATACATTTTTAGAGTTTAGAAAAAATGTGAAGCCTAGGGTGATGTTCTCTTTCTCCAGAAAAGATTTTCATTTGTTTCTGCTAGGTGTTTGAAGAGTGTAACAAAAAAGATTTGCTGTTAACGAGTTTCCAGTAGTGACGTGATTGGGGGGGTCTTCCATCTCAACCAAAGACAATCCATTTCTCTTCTATTTTTACTCCTACAGGGAAGCCCTTGGGGATTACTCACCACCCTACCCCGACCTCCTCCCAACCTCTCCTCCCGAGTGGCTAAAGTGCTGCCCGGTTTTCAGTAACAGAATCGGTAGGAGCGACCAAGGAAGACACTTGCAGCCTAAAACGGCACAATTTCACCAAGATTCTCTCTGGCATTCTAGGAGTTAATACACAGACGCTCAGAATACCCGGAAGTATTTTCTCCTCAGAGGGCGGAGCTCGGGCGTCATTTTTCTCGGGCACTCTGGGAGGTGTAGTCTGGGATCCTTGTAGCCTGCAGCACTTCCTCTTCTGGACGGCTGGAGCGGGAATTGTGGGAAGTGGTCCCGGCGCTCCCTCTAGGCGGAAGGAGACTCGCTATAGGAATGTTACGCTGTTCGCCTTCCTGTCAAGTATCTTCCATCCCTGGGACCTTTTTGAAGCTGAGCGGGGAGCCAGCGGGACCTCTGCTCTCGGAGAAAGGAAGAAAAGCCGCCGCCGGCAGAGGAGGATGCAGTTGGGAGAGATTTGCTCCCCTTCGCTAAGCCTCCTACATGGAGCGCCTGGTGCCCCTCCGGACCGGGGCGGGTCTGAAGGTCTCCTGGCACTCCAGCCGGCTTTCCTCACCTACCAGCCAGCTCTTCCCAGCAGAACAGTGTCATGCGATTTACTTCATCTTTCTTGGTCTCGTTTTTCTCATCTTTCAAGTAGTGTCTTTGGTAGTGGTCCCTTATCACTTTACACGAATTCGTGAAATGACAGCAACAGCCTTATGGGGTAGATAATACTATTATTTTTTTAGGGGAAGAGATGACAAAGAATGAAGTTTCATCCCATTTATACAGTCAAGCATTTACAATCTTTCTATACCATTGTATATTTTAAACACTGGATACATGTAGTCCACCCTCTAGGTCTATGCAGTCTCAAGATTAACAATAGCTTTTCTTCCCATAAGAGGATTTGACTACAGTTCAGAGAAAAGCACCTTGGTTCAACCCCCACAGTGACAGGGACACTGGATTATTTTCTCATACATTTACATTAAAAGGGACAAAGCCCTGACTCATTTTATTTTTTAATTGTTTAATTTAACGCCCAGATCTCTGAAAAGCACTTCTGGATTTTAAACTTGTTAAGAAGCTTATTTAGCCTCTAACAAGATTTACACGTGCGTCTAAAGGTTAGAGAAAAGATCCCAAAAGCCTTGGGTTTCCTACGGAAATGCTCTAACAAAAAGAGCAGGGAAAATGCATATACTCTTGTTGAGCTTACCTTGTTTGCCCAAAACTTACAGCTGGGGGGGCGCCTGGGTGGCTCAGTGGGTTAAAGCCTCTGCCTTCGGCTCGGGTCATGATCTCAGGGTCCTGGGATCGAGCCCCGCATCGGGCCTCTCTGTTCAGCAGAGAGCCTGCTTCCCTTCCTCTCTCTGCCTGCCTCTCTGCCTGCTTGTGATCTCTGTCAAATAAATTAAAAAAAAAAACTTACAGCTGGTAAGAGGCAGAACTGCCACTTGAACCCAAGGTGTTAGAGCCTCAAGTCTATTTTTTTAATCTCAATGTTGTTCATTAAAAAAAAAAAAAGGAAATAGTTCTGCATATCGTTTGAGGATTTTTTTTTCTAACAGGTTTGGAAGATCGTTTGGGCCTTTATACTTTATATTCTCATTATAGTAAAATGTATGCCCATTATAGAGAGATTAGGACTTACAAAAATATAAAAAGGAAAGAGTAGGAATCACCCATAATCTCAGGATTTAGCCATAACCACTGTTAACATTTGTAATGCATTTACACATTGGTGTGGTACTACAAATGGTATTTCTTTCTTAAATTTTATTATTTTGGAACTTTATTCCAAATAAATAGGAATTTATTATTATGGATAAATACAAATGTGCACAGAGAAAATAGTGTAATGCACCTGCCCCCATCAGTCATCTGCAGCCCTCATCAACATTTTGACGAGGCATGGAGCCCAATGCAGACATGAGCTCATGATCCTGAGATCAAGGTCTGAACTGAGATCAAAAGCCAGATGCTTCATGGATGTACAATTATTGATAATATTTCAATCATCATATAGCAAAGTTACTAAACCATCCACCCCTCATTCATGTTTCCCATCATCTGAGGATAATACTTATTTTTTACAGGTTGGTAATGAGTCAGGTCGAGTTTCCAGTGCCCTTATGTGTATTTATCAAGATGTTCCTCATCTTAATCCTATTGTTATCTCCATTTTACAAGTGAAAAAAAAGGACAGAGTTCACAGAATAAGTGGCAGGATTAGTATTTTAATCTGGCAGCTTGATTCCAAGCGTGTAGTCTTTTACACATTGCTTTTATTAGTGTATCAGACAAAACCCCACAAGATGTCTTATTGGAGCAAAGAATATTTAAGCTGTGGATGAAGACTGCACCCTGGAAGTGAATGGAGCAGCTGGGTATGACGTAATGAACAGCAGATATGATGAGGCTTTAAAAAAAATTTTTTTTAACTTTGGAACGATTTAATTAATTAATTATTATTTTTATTATTATTTATTTATTTATATATTTATACTTTATATATAATATATATAAATATATAACATATAAAAATAAAAATTTATATTTATATTTATATTTATTTATATATTATATATTTATTATTATTATTATTTATTACAGAGAGAGACACACAGCAAGAGAGGGAACACAATCCTGGGGAGTGGGAGAGGGAGAAGCAGGCTTCCGGCTGAGCAGGGAGCCCATTGTGGGACTCATCCCAGGACCCTGGGATCACAACCTGAGCCGAAAACAGACTCTTAACTGAGCCATCCAGGTGCCCCTCAAAGAGGATTTTCATGGGAGTACAAGTTATTCACTACGGCTGGGCATGAATACAAAGTGGATGAGGAGTTAAAAAATATGGAAGGTTCCTGTTTGTGTGACTTGCTAAAGCATTTGGAACTTCTCTTGAGGGCACTGGATAGAAATGCAGGTGAAAATAACCGAATTTCCATGTTATGCTATATATCTCTGGCATCATGGAGGGAAAAATGATTGAGATGAAATATATGTTCATGTTGATTATACAATATGTGGCTAACGAGTGATTAACACTCAGGCTCTGGTTGTCAAATGCCAAATTTTGAAACCTGGCTTTAGCGCTTGCTATTTCAGCAACACCTTTCTCTGCCTCTGGCTCCTGTAAAGTGAAGGAAATAATAGTATTTACATTTTTAAAAAGTTGTGACAAGAGAATCCCACAGTCTAAAGTGTTTGGGATCGTCCCTAGCATACACGGAGAACTTCATGAGAGATGTGTATGTATCAGAAGGAATACATGTTTATTACTGACAGATGGAAATGGAAAGAAGCCTCTGTTCTTTCACTGCCACAGTTAAGAATTACAGGACAGCGAAAGGAAAGTAAAGCAGAGCAAAGTCATATTAAAGTACAATCCAAGGCAGGAGCAGGCGGCCAATCAATAGAGACAATGCACCCCACCCCGCCCCCCAAAAACTCCCAGGTGTGGGCTTATATCGTTTTTTCCCGTTGGGACTGGTGCTGGGATTGCAACATTTGAGAGAAAGTCCTGGATTATATAACAACGAACCAATTACACATGTCCTTTTCCAAAATATATTGTAAATGCCTGTGCAGGGTTGGATACTGCATTATTTCTCTTTTGGAGATGGGTCCAACGTGGACAAGAGGTGGCTTTCTGCACAAGTGCAATGAGCACAACAAACGTAACCCTTCCTCTGTCAGAATATTGTAACCGTAAATCAATTGCTACAGGATGGACAAGGGTGGTCTCTGGGCGGGCCTTGTTTGGGGCTCTCTGTCAGGACATGTAAGGTCCATCCTCTTTCGCTCATGCCTAGCTTCCTGCCCAACACGTTCAGTAAAGAAAAAATGCAAACATATATTGTAGTGGATATATGGATATTTTGGGGTATTCCTTTCTGCTCCCCATCTTTGCGTCTTTTAAACATTAGTGCTATCGTATGTTTGAGCAAATAATAGTAGTTTTTACAGTAACCATTTCATGAAAATCGAATTAACAGTTATGTATTCGTCCCTCAAATTCAGAAGTCTCTCTGAGGAATGATGACAAAAACCCCGGTTGGGAAACTGATCATACAAGTAGGCTGAAGTCTGTCTTTTTAGTCTTGAGTATGTCTAGCTGTCCCCAAAAGCCAAGTTTTGAATTATTTGTGCCACTCACAAAAGTTGATGTCTACAATATATTCTGCCTCCATTGCATTTTGGGGGGCTCTCCTTCTTTTTGTATCTAAAAAGGGTCTGAAACTGCAAAATAAAGGCTATCATTTTATCCCTTCTTTGTCTAGTAGTAGTGGGTACAATTTCATAAGTAAAGGATCACGTGATCTGCTTGTTAGAAACTTTTTTTAAGCCTCTGTTCAAATATTTGCTAAGTACGTTTTGTCAATGGAAAAAACTCAACTTCATTGACATCACTGAACTGCTTTACGTCTGCAAAACGGGAAGCCCTAAACCGGGTTCTGGAACGAGATTGAGAAGTTGCAGTCCTCAAACTACGAAGGAGGAGATTTACTGGAGGGGAAGAAGGCGTGGTTTAAGGGGGCGGACATAGTTCTTCCTCCTCTTGGGGGTTATGGGTAATGTAGTCCTCAACTCTGCCGGAAACAAAGGGCCCCTCAGGCGCTTGCTCCCCCTCGGGATTTCTGGGAAGTGTAGTTCCGGGGCGCCGTGTAGTCAGAGACACTTCCGCCCCGGAAAAGCAAGGCCGCCACCATCTTTTCGGTCAGGAGGTGAGTCAGCCTTGCACCCTCACGCCCCCTCTGAGTCTTTTTCGCCTGAGCGTGGGACTAGTCGCTACGTAGCGGGCCGTCTTAGGATGGAGCAGTCGCGGCCACCGGCGGAGGCTGAGCGACGGAGGGCAGAAGTTTGGATTCCCTCGCCTCTCCTCCCCCACTTACCAAGCGGCGCTGCTACTTCTCTCGGTACAATACCTGGCGACAGGTTCTCTGCGCTCTCCTTTCCTCCCCCGTCAAGTAGCGAGAGAGAGAGTAACTCTCGCGTCCAGTTGTGGTTCGCAGTAAACGAGACAATACGTGTCCAGAGCTTCGAAAGGGGGCGGCACGGGACAGTGGGTTGGCCATTGATAACGGTAGTTCTGTGCCCATCTCCCTTCTGCCTGGAAGCCCCCGTGCAGGGAGCGAGGCCGGGGCTCTGGGAGCAATGGCGCGGCCCCGCTGCCAGCCTCCCGGACACCGAGCTCTTCCCGAGCTTTCCTTTCCCCCTGTCTCCTTCAGGAGCCCCGAGCCTCCCGTGCCAGCGCCCGGGGATGTCCGCTGCAGTTTATCCGCGGGACAGTCGCCGTCGTGCGGTCCCACCGCGTCCTGCTCTTCGCCGCCCCTGACTTGGGAAAGGGGAGGAAGGACGGACTTCTGGGTGCGTACTAGCGAACGTACTTTCTTGATCCGTCCTCTCTGCTTTCCGCTCATCGTGTTTCTGTCACTCGGTCAGTGACTTACTAGGGAAATGTTCCAGTATTTGCTGCATCCACCTGCGGATGTTCCATCTCCTTGTTAATATGTGTGAATGTGTAGGTGTGTTTTGTTTTTGTTTTAAAGATTTTATTTATCTATTGGACAGACAGATTACAAGTAGGCAGAGGGAGAGGAGGAAGCAGGCTCCCTGCTGAGCAGAGAGCCCGATGTGGGGCTCGATCCCAGGACTCTGGGATCATGACCTGAGCCCAAGGCGGAGGCTTTAACCCACTGCGCCACCCAGGCGCCCCTGTTTTTGTTTTTTTTAACCACACGCACGTGTATTTATTTTTGGAATTTACCACGTTACTATACTTCCTTTTTGCTCTTTCTTGTCTGCAGTTTGGTTTCCTTTTTTTTTTTTTTTGCTCTCAGCTGGTTTGGAATAAAAACGGTTGCCTGTCTCAGATACTAAATGTGGCCGGCGTGTATTCTCATTCTGAGAAATACAGAAACTTAATCTATACTTGATATTTGATGATGGCACCTCACCACCACCACCTTTTTTAAACTAGAGGTCAGGTTATCGGTCTGTATTTTGTTACAACAACCCTCGAAATTGGCCCTATCGTTCTTCGGGTTTTTTTTTTTTTTTTTTTTAATAACAAAAACGTTACCAGCATATTTACAAGTGGTTTCTTAACAATTGCTTCTTTCCAGGTTGGCATAGTTACGATTGTTCTTCATCTTTTTTGTTCAGCTGAAATGTCTTTTTTTTCTCCCTTGTGTCAGTAGTCATTTGGTTGAACATAGAATTCAAATTTGACGATTATTTCCATTCTTCCTTTTGGAGATAGCATTTAGTCCTTTGAGGTCTCCATTCTGTTTCCTTGAGTCTGTCAATTAAATTGTCATTTTGTTAGGTAAACTGTGTATTTTCTTTCTGGGGGTTTTAAGGATTTTTGTTGTTTTCAGTTCTTTATTTACTTATAGTTTTTAGTTTACATTCCTGAGATTTGTTTGGGATGTATTTATTTTTTAAAACATTTTATAGGTTGGGGAGGGGCAGAGGGAGAAGGAAAGAGAGAATCCCAAGTAGGTTCCATGCTCAGTGCAGACCTCAAAGTGAGGCTGGGTCTCACAACCCTGAAATCATGACCTAAGCCAAAATCAAGAGTCTGACACTTAACTGACTGAGCCACTCAGGCACCCCAGGAGTGTATTTATTTTTATTTATACTGTTCAAAATTGCTGTATATGAACTCAGCAATTATCTTTTGAAATAGGACCTCTCTGCCATTTTTTCTGTTCTGTTTTCATCATACTCCTCCCATTGAACAAATGTTGGAGCCTCTCAGTCTATCTTCCATGTCCTGATTTTTATTTTGCATCTTTCTATATCTCCATGCATATGGGATAAAAGGCATTTACCAATAAGCCTTTTTGACTTCACCAGGTAAATCGACTTGAAATGATGCTTTTTAGAAAGCTAATACCAGTGTGGATAAAATGTTACTAGGTGGGCAACAGATTATGAGTAAGAAGAAATTTATTTATTATTTATTTTTAGTTAGATAAGTAAGAAGAAACTTTTTATTTTTTTAAAGATTTTATTATCCATTTGACAGAGAGAGAGAGATCATAAGTAGGCAGAGAAGCAGGCAGAGAGAGGAAGGGAAGCAGGGTCTCCGCTGAGCAGGGATCCCAATGCGGGGCTCAATCCCAGGACCCTGGGATCATGACCTGAGCCGAAGGCGGAGGCTTTAATCCACTGAGCCACCCAGGCGCCCTGTAAGAAGACATTTTAAGTGGGAATTAGGATTTTCAGAGAATAAGGGTGACTTTCATAGGAGAGCATTAATACATGAGGTCTAATACCTTCCAGGTCTTTTTTGCTGTTGTTGGAAAAGACATGTGCAGATAGAGTTTATGATGCAAAGTATCGTCTGCTTTTTTGCAGCTGCAAGAGAAAGGGCCTCCTGGTTCTTTGAATTTTCCATCTGCCCCTTTAGTCTGTGAACAACCTTCTGAGGTGAGTATGATTTACAGCTCTTATCTTCATGTGCAGATGATCACAGTGAGGCATGGAGGTTTTTCTTTAACACCCGTAACTGTGGATGGTAAGAATCATTTCGAGGATTTAAGCCTAGGCCCTTGACTTTAGAGCCCATTTTTTTTTTTTAACCTACATGTTAACAGTACCCTTCATTTCCTACATCCTCAGGATGAGCAATTCTTATAGTAGGAATACTGCAGTCAGTTGTCCAGGTTCACTGTCCAGTGGCCCCTGGCTGACACACTTGGTGGTTGGAATCTGCTCCATGCTCTGCCCCCCGTGCTGTGTGCGGCTTGCGCGGTCTGGAAGTAGGAGAGCTTTTGTTTAATTTCTGCAGAGATCCAGAGATCCACCTGGGCTCCCTGGCCTGCATCTCCTGGCTTCTTTGTCTTTCCCCAGTTATGCCTTCCCAGGACTCTGACCTTCCCCAGAAAGAGCAGGAGAAAATGACCAAGTTTCAGGTAAGGAATTGTTTTCTGTCTCCTTAGACGTGATCTCATTTCTCACAGATTAGGCTCATCTTTCTCCTCTTTGGAAAAGTTAATGGAAAACCGCAGATTTTGAGTGCGTGTTGTATGCCAGGCTATGTGTGCGTGTGTGTGTGTGTGTGTGTTTAGTTTTGTCTTTTTTGTTTCACAGGACAATCTGTGAAAAAGTAATACAAATTTGAAATAGACCAAAAGACTTTACACTACTACCTTGCTCATAGGCCAGCTCTTTGCACTTTACCTTATGCGTTTTTCACTTGCATTTGTAACTTTATATTTGTAATATTGGACGTGATGGGATACATAGTTGACCCTCAAATGATGCAAGGGTTAGAGTCCCTGACCTTCTCGAAAATCCGCATAGAACTTTTGACTTCCCAGAAGCTTAGCTCTTAGCTTACTGCTGATCAGAAGCCTTACCAATAACATCAACAGTTGATTAACACATATTTCATATGTTCTCTGTATCTTATATTGTATTTTACAATAAAGTAAACTAGAAAAAAAATTTTATCAAGAAAATTGTAAAAGAGGATCCATGTATAGTGCTGTGAAAAGATCTGCATGTAGGGTGGACCCATGCAGTTCAAACCTTTCTTGTTAAAGAGTCACCTGTACTTAGGTACATTAGAGAAAGGCTTAATAACTCTTTTATTAAGGTTAGTAAGATAAGGGGCGCCTGGATGGCTCAGTGGGTTAAGCTTCTGCCTTCAGCTCAGGTCATGATCTCAGGGTCCTGGGATCGAGCCCCACATCGGGCTCTCTGCTCAGCGGAGATCCTACTTCCTCCTCTCTCTCTGCCTGCCTCTCTGTCTACTTGTGATCTCTCTCTCTCTCTCTCTCTCTGTCAAATAAATAAGTAAAAATCTTAAAAAAAAACAAAAACGATCAGTAAGATAAGGAAAAACCAAGTTGGAATAGGAGTGAAAAAAATGGAGTGTCACGACAAATTTATGACAAAAGTAATGTTCGTTAATAAGTAAATATGTGCAAATGTTAACAAAAGCTTTCTAATTATTTATTTCACTTAGATTGTCCTATTTGGTCAGAGTCTAGAGATTCAGGAACACTTGTACTCTCTTGCATGAAAGGTGAATTGGGAAAACCTTCTGGGAGGGAAATTTGCTACTGTGCTTTGAAAATTTTGAAAGTGTTTATTCTGTGGCCTTGCAGTTGCTACTTTTAGCTAATGTCTCAGTAAAAGGATCTCTGCAGCACTGATTAAAATTAAAAATTTGGGGCCATCTGGGTGGCTCAGTTGTTTAAATAACTGCCTTCGGCTCAGGTCATGATCCCTGCATCGGGCTCCCTGCTCTGCGGGGAGTCTGCTTCTCCCATTCCTTCTCTTTCTCCCTTTCCTCTTGCTTGTGCATTCTCTTCTCTCTCTCTCTCCATCTCTTGCTGTCTCTCAAATAAATAAAGTCTGAAAAAAAAATTAAAAATCTGTAACTAATTATACGTGATTTGGATGATGGGAGATATATCATCAATTCTAAGGGAAGTTATACTGTGGTCATAAAATGGAATGAGACACTGAAACGATGGTAATTGTTCAGGTTTACTGAGCAGTCAGCTACAGGCTAGGCACCATTCTACATGCTTTACAAATATTCGTCTAATGTTTTCAAGCAATCTGTGGTACAGACATCATTAAAGAGAAGTGGAAATTGAAATAGTGGGAAGTTAAGGAATTTCCCCAAGGCCCTAGAATTAAAACTGTGAAATTTGAGCTTAGTGCCTTCGCCAGCTGTGAATGCTGCGGGTAGATGCAGCGGGGACGTTGAAAACACAGAAGAGCTGTGTGCTTGTCCTGGGACAGCTGCCCAAGGCCCGCGAACACTGCTGACACTACGAACAGCGACAGAACCCAAGCCTCGTGGGGTGCTTGGGAGGGGACAGTGAGAGGACAGCTCTGGGTCTAAAATCTGCCTGGGCTCCCTCCAAAGTGGCAGCCGTTTTTTGGGGGGGGAGGGTAATCCTCTTTCTCCTCCTTCGTGCTGCCCCCTTTTCCAGTGGAGCTTATGGGATTGAGGGCGCGTGTGTTTGATGTTTAGGAGGCTGTGACGTTCAAGGACGTGGCGGTGGTCTTCACTGTGGAGGAGCTGGGGCTGCTGGACTCCACCCAGAGGAAGCTGTACCGAGATGTGATGCTGGAGAATTTCAAGAACCTGGTCTCAGTGGGTGAGGACAGGCGCCCCATGACACCCCCTTGGACGCCCCCCTTGAGAGTCGGTGTCCTTACTTGTTCAAAGCTTTGGACCTTTTGAACTGATTCCCTGGCCCCGAAGACTCAGGTTTTTCTAATCCCTAGGACTACAGGCCTAGGTTTTCCTCATTTTTCTGCTCAGGTAAAATTCCGGCCAGGGGTTATTTTGCCCCGAGGTGACATCTGGCAATGTCTGGAGACAGGTTTGATTGTTACAGTTGGTCGGGGAGGGGCTCCATTGGCCACCAATGTTGCTAAACCTCCTACAGTGCACAGTTCCCCCTCCAGGACAAAGAATTAGCCAGTCCAGAATATCAGTGGTGCCTCAGTTGAGAAACCCTGTTTCAATTAATTACAAATGGGAAACATAAATTGGCTTTTATACTGTGTCTTTCAAATACTTTTTCAAATTGTGGTCGTGACCTATTGGTGGATCATGGCATTAATTTAGTACCTTATGCTGGCATTTTTTTTTTTCAATAACGTAGAATAAGGATAGGAACTATAAGAGTTCCTTATCAAGACCTCACATTGCAGCAAAAACTGACCATTTGCGGTGAGTGGTGCGAAAGTGTGGGGAGTAGGGTGAGAACAGACATTGGCTAAATCTGATTTTATCTCTTTCTAGACATGAACTAGGTCGTGGCCTAAATTTACCTATTACTGTTCATGATCAGGAGAGTTCCAGAAATATCACTTTAAAGGTTCCAAGGGTTGTAGAACTTGGACAGAAATACATTTTAGCCGTGTGTGTATCTTAGAAGTATATATCTGCCCTATCGTAGGACATCTTCCCTTCAAGCCAGAGATGGTTTCTCAGTTGGAAGCAGAAGAAAAGCTTTGGATGATGGAAGGAGAACCCCTGAGAAGTGTGACCAGTGAGGACCACATGGCTGTTCCTTCAGGTACCAGCTAATCTGCGTCTCACCACATCCGGGCTTAACACACTCGCCTGAGCACTGTCCCCTCTTCTGTACCAGGACAGCAGCCTCCACGTTGGTCTCCCTGCCTTCTCTCTTGCCCTCCTGTCATCTGTTCTCCACATGGTACCAGAGTGATTCCCTAGAAAGCAAGTGATATCATGCCATTCCCCTGCTGAAAAACCCTCCAAAGACTTACCATTTTGCTCAGAACCCTCACAGTGGCCTTCAAGACCCTCCCTGATCTGGATTCCTCACCAGGTTCCTTTTGACTAGCCTTGCCTGGCTTAGGTCATTCCTGACTCCCCTGGGGTGTTCTCTCTGCTGCTTCCGGGCCTTGGACCAGCCTCCCCTCTGCCTGGGCCGAGAGTCTGCGGCCACTCCCTTACTAAGGTCTTTGCTCGGATTTCATCTGCATCCACTGGGCCTTCTGTGTCTGCCCTTTCAGACCTCATCCTCTCCGTTCTCCATCCCTTCACCCTGCCTTATTTTGTGTCTGAGTACTGATTGCCTCCTGACCTACCAACACATTTTTGTTTACTTGCTCACCATCTGTCTCCCCTTGACCTAGGAGTTTTGGCAGTTTTATTTGTTGTGTCTACTCAAGGCCTTGGATGGCCCTTCTGCATAGGAGGTGATCCTCTGCACTTGTTAAATGATTAAGTTATTTATTTATTTAAAATTTTATTTATTTATTTGACAGAGAGAGATCACAAGTAGGCAGAGAGGCAGGCAGAGAGAGAACGGGAAGCAGGCTCCCCGCTGAGCAGAGACCCCGATGTGGGGCTCGATCCCAGGACCCCGAGATCATGATCCGAGCCGAAGGCAGAGGATTAACCCACTGAGCCACCCAGGCGCCCCTGATTAAGTTATTTAAATAGTCACTGTTCTTGTAGGAGTGAGCTATGATACCAGCCTTTCCCGGATGGGAAGAATGCCTGGTTCATGTACCCAGTAGCCGATTTCTTTCCCACCAAGCCTTTCACTGCCTACCCCTCCCCTTTCTTCTGCCCTGTCCCTCTTCATTTCTCACCTCACTTTCCCATCTCCTTTTCTTTCTTCTTAATTTACATATTCTTCAGTTCTACTCACTTAGAAATTAAAAACTCAATATTCCCAGAGCAAGTAAATTCATATGCTCTCCCTCTGCTTGAAAAATGAAAGAGAAGCCTGTCTGCAAATGTGATAAATTAGGTGACAAATTCTATGAGTAATTTATGGATGTACCCTCTGACAGGGACCCTTGTAACTATTTTGGGCCCATCCACATAATACAAGATAACTTCCCCATTGCAGGATTTTTTTTTTTGAGAGAGAGAGTGCACATGCAAGCAGAAGAGGGGAGGTCAGGGGGAAGGGCAAAGGGAAAGGGCAGGAGAATCTTAAGCAGGCTTCATGTTGAGTCTGCTATGGGGCTTGATCCCACAACCCTGAGATCATGACTTGCAGCGAAATCAAGAGTTGGTTGCTTAACCGACTCAGCCACCCAGGCGCACCCCCATCTCAGAATCCTTAATTTTAATGAAATCTAAAGTCCTTTTTGTCACGTACATGAACATATTCACAGGTTCCAGGGATTAGGGCATGGACATCTTTAGGGGGCCATTTGATTGGCCTACCATACCTAGAAATGTGTACATATGTGTTGAGACTTTTTTAGCTTATATTATTAGAATGTAACTTTACATTTAAGCAAATTAATTATTGAGGACTTGGTACCGCCGCTCCCCCAACCCCAAACATTTAAGCCAGTGCTTCCATTCATTTTTAGCCACGATCCTCAGTCATATATTTTACATCTTGACCTAGCATGGGTGTAACGTATGTACGTATTCATGTGTTTGTAGCTGAAACAAGCATTTCATATAGTGTTATCCTTACCGTTTGTGGTACGCTTCTCATATTCTTATTCTGTTTCTTTTTCTTTTGAACTATTTGTTCAATTTATGGAATTGGTTTCATTGTACATTAATGCATCCCAAGAATTCGAAAAATTCTACTACAGTGGAGATAACGTAGCGAAGAAAACAAAACGCATGTTTTCTTTTTCTTTAAATATTTATATACTGAATTTTATTGAATCTAACACTGCCTTGATTATAACACGTATTATTACTTCACATACCACTAAGAGAAAAACTGCTCTAACTAGACTGATACGTATGTGTGGATATCAGAGATATTAAAGGGGAAAAGTAGGAAACATTTAATTAATGAAATTTGATATATGTGTGGAAGCATTATGAACACTAGCTCTAGAAAGATAAGCTAATACATATGTGTGTGTACTGGTCAGCTACCACGGTCATAGTGTTAACAGCATGATTTTTCCAAATTGGTAAACAACTCCCGGTTAACTTTCAAACAAAAAAATATATAGCATTCTGTGGAATTAACAGTATTTGTGGTTCTTGGAAAATATTTTGGATATTAAAACTGTGCAGAAAAATACTTTGTCTCTATAACCCTAATTCTTGGATCTCACTGCCTGCCCTTAGACATAAAACAAGCAGATTGATGTCTTCAACCCTGTTCTCCTCTTTACATTTTTATTCTGTTTCTAGGCTACAGAGACATTTATTTTCTTGGTCCCCAAATGGGGGTTGTTGTTTTCTCTGAATATTATTTACCTTGAGTTTGAAGCAGGGAGGATATTATCAAAACCTGGACTTACTGATCAAAATTGCTTAAAAGATTTTGGACAAAACGCATATTTTCTTCATAACTGTTGCACTCTAGTGGGTCTAAGAAGACCAGAAAAAGTTGGGGAGTATACAGTAAGTCAAATAATATGTGCTGTAGGGAAAAATAAAGCAGGATAAGCCAAATGCGGAGAATCAAATGTGTTATGGGAATGGGAAGGAATTATTTTATATTGGGTGGTGAGGAAGGCCTTACCCAACTGAGCACCATTTGAGTGAGGCCCTAAGGGGAATGAATTAAAAAACCAAGCCTTGTGACCTTCTGGAAGAGTTTAACTCCCCTCTTCCTGTTCAGGGTGGCCTTTGCGAGTGCACTGTGCTTTGCTGCTTTCTTTCTCCCAGGGTCTTTCTTAGTCGTACAAGATTAGTCTTCCCTTTGCTGTTTCTTTCTAGAGCCCTGAATTACTGCTATGAATGTTAGTATTCCAACCACTTCCCAAATTTACTCTTGGACGAGAATTCCTGCCAGGACCTAAAATACTGTTTTCTCCCACCCAAGTTCTAAGCAGGCCCGACCCTGCTTAGCTTCTGAGATCAGACGAGACTGGGCGTGTTCGGGGTGGTATGGCTGTTTCGGCCTATGATTTGAGCTTTTGTAACCTAACCAGGTAGAATCCCTCTTGTGATAAGCCTACTGAGGAAAAGGTGAGGAGGCTTTTAATTGATGTTATTATAGGATGGGGTGTAGATTGTCTCTGTGCCCTGCAGCCATTTGATTTCAGACTTATAGCTCTCAAATTATGGAATTTATGGTCTGAATGGGTCGCATTATGCTTAGTGGATAAGTCTGTTGACCCCATTCTTTGCTTCCACTTGCATGGAAAAACATAAAAGGATAAATGATGTTGTACAGACATGACCCTCCTCCTGGTTTATTGAGGCCTTATCCTATGGCCTAGATGTGGAATCCTGACATTTCTCTACCTAAGCATTTGCTTGTCCTCATCTCTGAATATTACTTTTTCCTACAGGCAGCAAGAATCAAAATGAACTGGAGGCCCTTCGAAAAGTTGCACTGAAATACCTTTCCCATGAAGGACTATCCTGCTGGCAAATCTGGAGACAGGTTGCAAGTGACTTAACCAGGTGTCTTCAGAGAAAGCGTTCCCTGTTACCACCTGGTGATTCCACTCAGGTTTCTGAACATGAAAATAGTGTCATGAATCATAAAGGAAACGGCTCCACTTGCACTGCCAATCAAGAGTTGTCAATTTCGAGAACCCAGGACGCCTGTGGGAACACATCCCTGCTTGAGTCACAGAATCAGAGTGGAGGTCTGCAAGTTCGTGTAAAAAATAACCGGCGTATGTGTGAAGCCTTCATGAAGAGATCGCCAGTCAGTGATCATAGTAACACTGACACGGAACAGAAACCCTACAAGTTCAACACATGTGGCAAAAGCACGAGTGACAGCTTCATTCCTCCTGTAGCCCCAGGAGAGGAATTCCGTCCATGTCATGAGTGCGGAAAGGGCGTCGGGTATAGCTCGGTGGTGCTTCCACGTCATCAGAACGTTCGCGTGAGAGAGAAATGCTCTAGTCAGAGCTCTCATCTGCAGACCCATCAGAGAATTCACCTAAGAGAGAAACTCCATAAACGTGGATCTGATGCTTGCTTTAGTAAGAGCTCTTTCCATCAGCTTAACCACACGGGGGAGAAGGCCTATAGATGTGACAGTTGTGGCAAGGGATTCAGTAGCAGCACAGGCCTTATCATTCATTACAGGACTCACACTGGAGAGAAACCTTATAAATGTGAGGAGTGCGGGAAATGCTTTAGTCAAAGTTCAAACTTTCAGTGCCACCAGAGAGTCCACACTGAAGAAAAACCATATAAATGTGAAGAGTGTGGTAAGGGCTTCGGTTGGAGTGTTAATCTTCGTGTTCATCAGAGGGTGCACAGGGGTGAGAAACCCTATAAGTGTGAGGAGTGTGGGAAGGGCTTCACTCAGGCCGCACACTACCACATACATCAGAGGGTCCACACTGGGGAGAAGCCTTACAAATGCGACGTCTGCGGTAAGGGCTTCAGCCACAATTCGCCGTTAATATGCCATCGTAGAGTCCACACTGGAGAGAAACCGTACAAATGTGAGGCATGTGGGAAAGGCTTTACCCGCAACACAGATCTTCATATCCACTTCCGAGTTCACACGGGAGAGAAACCCTACAAGTGTAAGGAGTGTGGGAAGGGCTTCAGTCAGGCTTCTAATCTTCAAGTCCATCAGAATGTCCACACGGGGGAGAAACGATTCAAATGTGAAACATGTGGGAAGGGCTTCAGTCAGTCATCAAAGCTTCAGACCCATCAGAGAGTCCACACTGGAGAGAAGCCGTACAGGTGTGATGTGTGTGGTAAGGACTTCAGTTACAGTTCCAATCTGAAACTGCACCAAGTGATTCACACTGGAGAAAAGCCATATAAATGTGAGGAGTGCGGGAAGGGCTTCAGTTGGCGATCAAATCTTCATGCTCATCAGAGAGTCCACTCTGGAGAGAAACCCTATAAATGTGAGGAGTGTGATAAGAGCTTTAGTCAGGCTATAGATTTTCGGGTACATCAGAGGGTCCACACTGGAGAGAAACCCTACAAATGTGGTGTGTGTGGTAAGGGCTTCAGTCAGTCCTCTGGTCTTCAGTCCCATCAGAGAGTCCACACTGGGGAGAAGCCATACAAATGTGATGTCTGTGGAAAGGGTTTTAGATACAGTTCGCAGTTTATATACCATCAAAGAGGCCACACTGGAGAAAAACCTTATAAGTGTGAGGAGTGTGGGAAAGGCTTCGGAAGGAGCTTGAACCTTCGCCATCATCAGAGGGTCCACACAGGAGAGAAACCCCATAGATGTGAGGAGTGTGGTAAGGCCTTCAGTCTCCCCTCAAATCTTAGGGTCCATTTGAGTGTCCACATTAGGGAAAAACTGTTTAAATGTGAAGAGTGTGGTAAGGGCTTCAGTCAGAGTTCACGTCTTCAGGCCCATCAGAGAGTCCACACTGGAGAAAAACCATACAAATGTGACATCTGTGGTAAGGACTTCAGTCACCGTTCACGTCTCATGTACCATCAGAAAGTCCACACTGGCAGAAATCGTTAAAAGTGAAGATTGTGTTAATGGTTTTGGTCAGGATGTATATCGTGTGTTTGGAGAGTCTATGCTAGTAATAAACTATCAAGCACTGAGAGTGGAAAGGGATTTCTTCAGATAGAATCTTTCTAACAAATCCATTAAAATGATGACATGGAACCATAATAATAGGAATAGAACTAATATTCAGGGCAGGAATGGCTTGCAGCTCTCTTGGCAAGATCCAAGTGACATAAATGGTCTTTAAGAGTGAATATATGCCAAAAAAAAGTGAATATATGCCTGAGGATAAGGCATGGAAAGGTATTTGCCATATACTAGCTAGTTTGGGGGTGGGGGTTAGGGAAGTTTTTAAGATAATTTTCCCTTTAACTTACATTTTTTACCTATTTACAGTGGCTTTTATTTTTACTGAAGTTGTAAAGCTATGAAAAATGAATAAAATTACTGACTAAAATTTCCTGTAACCAAGAACTCATAATATGATTGCTCTATTTCCTATGGTATATTGGATTAGGATTAAGGAATAGGTCCCCAATGATGAATCTTTGTTCTACTGCAGTAAATTCCTCTCTGCTTCAGGTGTATGTAAAAGAATGGTCATTGTGTCATTGTTTATAATAGCAAACATGGAAACCATCAAATGGATTGCCAAAGTATTTTATTAATCCAGTGGAACACTATGCAGACATCAAATGGGAAAAGGTAAGTTTGTAGGTAAGTATGTTGGAAGATGTCCAGCATATATTAACCTGAAAAAATAAAGCATGGGATTTTTGTGTGATCTCATTAAAAAAAAAAACTAGATAGGGGCGCCTGGGTGGCTCAGTTGGTTAAGCAACTGCCTTCGGCTCGGGTCATGATCTCAGGGTCCTGGGATCGAGCCCCGTGTCGGGCTCCCTGCTCACTGGGGAGCCTGCTTCTCCCTCTCCCGCTACTGCTCTGCCTGCTTGTGTCTCTCGCTCTCTCTGTCAAATAAATAAAAATCTTTAAAAAAAAAAACTAGATAAAAATATTTAGTTCTAACTAAGTTAACTAAGTTATTGCTAAATGATGAGATTTTGCTTCCTACTTATTTTTACATTTCTTTAAACTTACTGTTTTGAAATAATCTCAAATTTTACAAAAAATGTGAGGCTTGATCTCACAACCCTGAGATCACGACCTGAACCAAAAATCAAGAGTCGGACACCTAGGCGCCCCTCTACCACCAATTCTGAATTGAACATCATAGTGTTCTTTGTAGCCTTCCCCCACTACAAACTGCATCTTTGTTCTCCAAGAATAAAACGATTTGGCGCCCAGTATCATCCACATGTTTACTGGAGAGTGTAAACATGCACGCGACTACAGCTTGGGGGTTCTATTCATGGAAAGATAATGGGAGAAAGAAAAATCCAAAGATGGGCATATCCCAGTGAGGACGCACCGGATAGTGATTCCTTGCCGATGCTAGTATGGCTAATGTGAAGGGATGGTTCCTTGTGAAGGGCAGGTTGGGGAGCAGGTCCGGCCATTGGCCAGCCCTGCATTACATCATCGGCTGTTCACCTCCCATTTTCCCTGTAATACTTCTCAGAGTGAGTTTGACAATTCTCAGGCCACAGCACTCCACTGCTTCTTGAGAGAATTAAAAGTATTTTAGGAGAAACTAAAGTTAAAAAGACCAAACCGGAATATTGTGTACAAAACAGTTTATTGTAATTAAAAAGCAGACTCCAGGGACGCCTGGGTGGCTCAGTTGGTTAAGCAGCTGCCTTCGGCTCAGGTCATGATCCCAGCGTCCTGGGATCAAGTCCCACATCGGGCTCCTTGCTCGGCAGGGAGCCTGCTTCTCCCTCTGCCTCTGCCTGCCTCTCTGTCTGCCTGTGCTCTCTCTTTCTCTCTAACAAATAAATAAATAAAATCTTAAAAAAAAAAAATAAGCAGACTCCAGAACTAGACTTTGGTTCAGCCATTTGTCAGTTGAGTAAGTGCAAATAAGATGCTTAACTTCTCTGTTCCTCAGTTTGCTTGTGTGTTCACTGTGGATGATAATATCTCTTCTGTTGTGAGGGTGGAAACTTTATGCCTGGCATATAATAACAGCTGTACAGTATTAACTGTTATCTTCAGTAGATAAAATTATTACTGTATGTGTTGTTATGAAATTCTAAGCCAGGGAACAGTAAACTATAGGTTGTTGGCCAAGTACAGCCTGTATCTTATTTTTGTATGACTGAGAGCTGGAATTGCACACTTGTAAAGAATTTTAGGGAGGAAAAAAAAGTTAAAAAAAATTGTAAAGGAGCAAAGAATATGCTACAGATAATGTATATGGACTGCAAACCCCAAAATATTTATTGTCTGGCCCTTAAAAATTTTTTTTTATTTATTTTAGAGAGTGAGAATGCACACAGGGTGGAGAGAGGAGTTGCAAAGGGAGAGGGAGAGACAGTTCCAAGCGGACTCTGCACTGAGCGTAGAACCTGATGCTGGGCTTGATCTCCAGACCCTGAGGTCATGACCTGGGCCAAAACGAAGAGTCATGCTTAACCCACTGTACCACCCAGGCGCCCTATAAAAAATTTTTTTTTAAATAAGGAAAGAAGGAAAGAAAACAAATGCTAATATCACCAGAGAACACCATGAGCTGCGACAGTTTGTACACTTAAGGGGGTTAAAAGTGGCTGCCTAGAATAAGGGCTACCTTGCTGAGGATTCTGGGAAATGTAGTCAGCCAGCGGCCGAAAGTCAGAGCCACTTCCGTTCCCGCGGGGAGGCGCTGTAAACCCTGGTTCCGCTAGGGCTTCTGGGAAGGGTGGTTCCCCAGCTGCTAGTGGTCCAGGCGTTTGCGCTGAGGCGAGTGCGAAGCCGGGGGCCTTGGAAACCTTCTGGGACGTGAGTTAGCGCTGAGCCCCTGCGTCACTGTCCTGCTCGCCTGGGCGTGGGACCTGCAGGTGCCGCCCCTCGCTCTCAGGGATTAGAGGCCGCGGAGGGCAGGGGCGGGGAGCGGGCGTCACCTTGGTTTTAGGGCGGGTCGCGCGTCCCAGAGTGGGGGCGGGCGGGGGTCGCCACCGCCGTTTCCTTGGCCTTCCCCACCTCTGCATGCGCCGCCGCCTTCTAGAGACACGTTCGTAGACTTGGTGAATTTCTCCGTTTCTCCTTCGTGGAGTGGGATTAAGGGTCGTCCCTCCATCGGAGCTGTGCGGTGAGGTTACGAGAATTAAATAGATGGGAAGATGCTTGGAAGCGGTCCGGGCGCGGGAACGGTGGCCGGTTGTTACCAATCTGCGATTTCTGGGCGAGAAGCGCTCAGTCCCCGAAAACTGTGAGCCCTGCGGGAAGCATGGCTGTTTAGGATTCCTCAAGACTCCCCACGACCGCACCCCTCCTTTTTTAAAGGGAAGATTGGTCTCACTCCAGTTGGTGCCTGCGATTGTCCACCGTGATTTATTCTGGACCAGAGGGGAGAAAAATTATATCTCCTTTCCCTTTTCCGCCCCAGAGTTCCCAGAGTGTGCAGAGAGGAGAGAGTGTTCCCCCTGCCTCCTGGTAACAGTGTCCCATCCTGAGAAAATTTAACGTGCTGTGCCTTTTTTTTTTTTAACTTATTTATGTGTGTGTGAGAGAAAGCTCGAGGGGTGGGGAGGGCAGAGAGGGCGAAAACTCGGAGCTGAGCAGGGAGCCCCTTGAGGGGCTCCATCCCTGGAACCTGAGATGACCTGAGGGGAAGGCAGATGCTTAGCCAACTGAGCCACTCAGGCCCCCAGCTGCGCCATTTTTGCTCTCAAGTGGGGAACAGACTTTCTTCACTCCTAAGCAGATATTTTTCTATGGGGCACATGTTCAGATGTTTATAGAATAAATAGGTTGGATGAGACATGTGTTGATGAGTAAGTAATAACAATTTGGTAACATGCTGAGTGCTGGATCGTCCTCTATAGGCTTTATATGGGTAGGTTACCTTAATCTTCCTAACACACAAAGATACTGTGATTATATGTATTTTACAGATGACAGCATTGATAGTTGAAGAACTTTTTTATTTATTTTTCCAAAGGCCGACAACAGGGAAGAGATAGAACTGGGAATTTGAGTGCAGGCAGTCTGGATTCTTGACCTTTATGCTATATACTTTTTCAGCCCTAAAATGGTAATCCTGGGGCATCCAGATTGGGTGGGGGTCGACAGCCCAGGGGTGAAAGAATTCATCCAAGGCAGAACAGAGAAGATAGAAGTTTATTGAATATACTGCAAGGGAGGAGCAGGCAGGACAGCAAAGGAGAGGCCGTTTGCCCCTGGGCGGTGGTGAGGGGTCCCTGGTACAGGGCGGAATGGGGAAGTATGGGGATGTGTGGAATATTCCCTTTTTTGGTAATCTTAGGAACTGTGCCTGGTTGTAAGTAGCCCACTGGTTAGTTAGGGACTATGGCCGTTTTGAGGCGGGTCACTTAATGAGTCTGCTTGCATTATTAGCTCAGTGGTCACTGTGGGTCTGCCTTGCTCAAGGTTGCGTTGGTCAAGTCTGTCACCAAAACGTGGCCTCTGCAGTAATCCATACATGGACTGAAGGAGAGAGACCATTTGGTAATAATTTGGGACCTTAGAGGACCTGAAAGCTATGCTTAATTACTTTCTTATTTTCTATGACACTCTTTTCTGATTATGATAGTAGTTTGTGCTTATCACAGAGAGGTTGAGAAATAGAGAAGAAGGCCCAAAGGATCCCTTATCCTAGTATGCAGAGACAGCTGTAAACCTGTTAGTGTGCTTCTTTTTAGTTGTTTCTCTGTATTTGCACTTTTCTATGCTTCTCAGAAGTTGTATCAGATTTGTAGCACTTTTGTATTTGGTAACTTGTGATTGTGAACATTTTCTTTCTTTTTTTGTTGTTGTTGTGTTATGTTAGTCACCATACAGTACATCATAAGTCATTGTTTGTGTGTAACACCCAGTGCTCCATGCAGTATGTGCCCTCCTTCATACCCATCATCTGGCTCACCCATTCCCCCAACCCCTCCCCTCTAAAACCCTCAGTTTGATTCCCAGAGTCCATAGTCTGTCATGGTTTGTCTCCCATTCTGATTTCTCCCCCTTCATTTTTCCCTTCCTTCTCCTAATGTCCTCCATGTTATTCCTTATGTTCCACAAGTAAGTGAAACCATATGATAATTGACTTTCTCTGTTTGACTTATTTCACTCAGCATAATCTCCTCCAGTCCCATCCATGTCGATGCAAAAGGTGGATAGTCATCCTTTCTGATGGCTGAGGAATATTCCATTGTGTATATGGACCACATCATCTTTCTCCATTCGTCTGTTAAAGCGCATCTCAGCTCCTTCCTCAGTTTGGCTGTTGTGGCCATTGCTACTATGAACATTGGGGTGCATCGAGCCTTTCTTTTCACTACATCTGTATCTTCAGGGTAAATACCCAGTAGTGCAATTGCAGGGTCATAGGGAAGCTCTATTTTTAATTTCTTAAGGAATCTCCACACTGTTTTCCAAAGTGGCCACACCAACTTGCATTCCCACCAGCAGTATAAGAGGATTCCCCTTTCTCCACAGTCTGTCCAACATTTGTTGTTTCTTGCCTTGTCGATTTTTGCCATTCTAACTGGTGTAAGGTGGTATCTCAGTGTGTTTTTTTAAATTTCTTTTTAGTGTTCCAGAATTCATTGTTTATGCACCACACCCAGTGCTCCATGCAATACATGCCCTCCCTAATACCCACCACAGGCTCACCCAACCTCCCACCCCTCTCCCCTCCAAATCAGTTTGTTTCTCAGAGTTCAGGGTCTCTCATGGTTCGTCCCCCACCTCCAATCTCCCCCAACTCAGTCTCTTCAATAAATGCTGCTGGGAAAATTGGACAGCTATGTGTAGAATGAAACTTGACCATTCTCTTACACCATACACAAAGATAAACTTGAAATGGATAAAAGACCTCAGTGTGAGGCAAGAATCCATCAGAATCCTAGAGGAGAACATAGGCAATAACTTCTTCAACATCGGCCACAGCAACTTCTTTCAAGACAGGTCTCCAAAGGCAAAGGAAACAAAAGTGAAAATGAACTTTTGGGACTTCATCAAGATCAAAAGCTTCTGCACAACAAAGGAAACAGTCAACAGAACAAAGAGGCAACCCAC
>RCUC01073784.1:0-19408 GCA_003697995.1 Taxidea taxus jeffersonii
AAAAAAAAAAAAAAAAGAAAGAAGGAAAGATTATGCAATGAGATGATAAAAAGATAAAGGACAATACTCTGCCCTTACTATTCAAAGCTGGATTGCAAAATATATAGTAGTTATTTAAAAAACCCTCTGTTTTGTTCCCTTTGTAGACTGTTAATTGAACTTAGGTTTTCTTTCATACCAAAGAAGTACAAATAAAAGGAGGTATATCTCTTGGAAGACTACAGCCCAGTAACTGATGGGAAGCCAGTGAAAACACATAGCGAAATGCTGTCAGAATGTGTTCTGACCCATAATATGAACAGATACAATTCCAGTCACTCACTGCCAAGAGACAAATCTAAACCAAGCCAACACCGGCCATCTAAAATGTTCGTAAATCTGAAAAAAAAAGTCTACAAATGATTCTTTGTTTACTGTAGACATGAGAAGAATAATAATGTACATTGATTGAGCACGTAACATGTTCTAAGCATTGTTCTAAGTGATTCTCATGTATTATTAACAACAACCCTTTAAGGTAGGTAGATAATGTTATTCCCCATTTTACAGATAAGTACATTGAGACACTGAGTGATTAAATGACTTGCCCAAGGCACCAGCTAATCAGTATGAGGGCCAGGATCCAAGTTCAAGCAATTTGTATCATCTTGCACTCTTTGTCTCTAGGGGAAGTTGGAACGATGATGAACTTAAACACAAATCTATGACCATTCACCAGAACCAGTATCTTATAAGCCGTGTTTGTTCGTAGGACCAATATCTTATAGCTGTGTTTGTTTGCAGAAAGCAATTAAAAATAAGAACTCCACACATTTGATTAGAGCCTGTGATCATCATCAAACCCACTTCTCCTTGGTTTTCAAAATCCCCCGTAAGAAGTAGTCTCACCTGGCAATAACATGAGAAGTCAAAAATTCTGGTGACATTCTTCAGCTCTAAATCAAACCTCACCTGAGACTGGAACAGTTCATGAATTTTTCTATCTCTTTTTAATTATATGAATGAATTAATTTCCCTCTTAAAAATCTGTTTGAGCTTCAATAACCAATGTATCCTCTTCTTCAATCACCACCATCCCCATTCAGCCAAAGGGATTTTCTCAGAGGTGTACCTATGACCTGAGCCAGACTATTCAGAGTGGATCTCAAAACTTTTGTAGCATGACGAAAAAAGAAGCTCTACTGGACTTGAAATTGGGGAGACATGAACTGGGAGATGCTATCCCCAAGGTTGCCAGAATCTACCATACAGAGTCCAGGGAATCTACTCAGCCAAGAGATGTAGAGAAACTGAAACCTATGACAGCATTTCAGTCCTGAATCCTTCTCAGTACCTTAAATCAATAAATTCCACTTTTTGGTTAAGTTTTATCATTAGTGATTGAAAGTTCTAAACCATCCCTTTAATGTTTCTCAATTCATTTTCTCCTCTCATCTGACCTTGCTTTAATTCTCATTGACATCCCTTCTTTATGGGAAGCCCCAGTTATCCACTGTTGTCTTACAAAAACCCCAAGATGGAGTAGCTTAAAACAACAACGACTTATTATTTCTCCTGATCCTGTGTGTTGGCCATGGGCAAGCACTGGGATTTATTAGTCAGCTTTCCCACAGTAACAAATGACTCCCTGAGTTGGCTCGTAACAACCAATGTTCCTCACTCTGCCATTGCATGTTCCCCACTACATCAGAGAAAGCTCTGCTTCTGCTCTCCATGTGTTTTCACATTCTGAGACCAAGCCTGCAGAAGTAGCTCCTATCTGAGACACCATTCCTATGGCAGAATGGAAGAGAGCAAGACAGTGGGTGGAAAAACACACAATGGCCCATCCTGTCACACCTCACTGATCAAAGCAAGGCCCTGGCTTTGAGGGCTCCCCATTAGCTGTCAGGGTAAATTAGGTTGACACTCCAGGTTCTTTATGAGAGGTTAAGTAAGATAAGGAGATACATGTACACACATAAACACAGAAAGGAGATTTTGTATGTATAGGTGTATATACACATAGAGTATGTATACCACTTTTGAGATACACAACACATATGTATATAGATAGAATGTTTGTGACTCTGGACTTCCACATGGAAGGTTGAATGTCAGTCTCAATCTGAGATCTGGGACCAGTCCTTTTCCAACCACAGAAAATTGGGGAAAGACCCACCCAAACCAGTCAAGCTTCTTTTGAGCCTGCTAGAATTGTAGGTCTTCGTTCTAGTAACTGGGATCTAGCTTTCTTTTTGTTTTCTTTTCTTAATTGTAGTAAGAAACACATAACATGCAATTTACCATTTAGCCATTTTTAAGTCTACAAGACAGTAGTGTTACACATACACTCTTGTACAACAGATCTCCTGAACTTCTTTGTCTTGTATAACTGAAACTCTACACCCATGGAACAACAACTCCTCATTTCCCCATCCCTCCAGCCCTAGGATCCAGTCTTTTACTCTACCCGTAGGATCAAAGAATCTCTGCTGGACTTTCCTGGCACCAACAGCCCACCTGCCAGGGATGCTTGGCTCCATGCTGTCTTTATATAACCTTCATCCCAGAGTTTCTTCTCAAAGTCTACTACTGGGTCTGCCCCCAAGTACAGCCCTACCCATGAGCCTCTAATTTCCACCTCCTTGCTGACTACCAGTCAGGAGCAAGGTAATGATACTGGTAACATAAAATAATAATAGTATTTATCCTTTATGGCATAGGTCCTATGTCATTCTAGATACCTGACAGATATGCTCTCTAATCCTTACATAACCTAGAAGTACTGCTATTCCCAGGTGTGTCTCTGTTTTCATCAGGCACCATTCTTGATGTAGATCTCAACCTTTGTTCAAATCCTCCAGAACAACCCACCAGCACCAAAAGTATTTGTAAGAAACTGTGGAATTTACTGAAGCCTTCCCAGAATGGAGCAGAGGTTTACACTGCATATCCAATAAAAGTTAAAATCATCGGGACGCCTGGGTGGCTCAGTGGGTTAAGCCGCTGCCTTCGGCTCCGGTCATGATCCCAGGGTCCTGGGATTGAGTCCCGAATCAGGCTCTCTGCTCGGCGGAGATCCTGCTTCTCTCCTCCCCTCTCTGCCTGCCTCTCTGCCTGCTTGTGTGATCTCTGTCTGTCAAATAAATAAATAAAATCTTTTTTTAAAAAAAAGTTAAAATCCTCAACAGAAGTGACTTCTCTAATGTCCTCTTTTGCTGTGCTATCATCAAGTCTCCTCCTCTTCCTCCCACCTCCAAGGTTTAGCCTCTTCAATTTTATGATGAGTGTATAATAAAGAAACAGGTAACAGAATATGTAACTAAGTATAACTTAAACAATAAGGTTTATTATCTCTGGAGGTATCATTTTCAGGCTTGGCTAATTTAGAGGCACAATGATGTCATCAAGCACCCAACTCAGGTATTTTCTGTCTTTCCCTCTTTGCCATCCACAGCCTGTAGGTTTTCATCCTGAGAGTTGTCCCTCATGGTTACAGGATGGTTGCCATAGCTCTAGGAATTGTATCTGCAGGTAATTACATCTAAAGATCAGAAGAGGAGTGTTTCTCCTCACTCCCTGCCCACCCAACTCCCCCCACCACACACACACACACACACGCACACACCCCACAAAGGAAAATGTCTCCCAGAAATATTTCGGAACATTTACCTTTAAATTCATACTTGTGCCTTAATAATACAAGCTAACATTGGCATCTTTCTTCTCTAGATTTGGAAAGTAGGTTGTGATAGCAAGGATGAAGGGTGGGGAGAGAAGGGTTGTTGACAAAGAGCCACCAATGTCAGCCATATGGAGCAGCTCGGTATCTGTGCTCTAATGCACACAGTCTAGCTCACAGCCATCTAATACTGCTCAGAGAGGCTTCTTAAAGCCCGACCCCTGCTCCTATCCCTAGTGGGATGATCAAAGCACAGATTATGAAAACTCTTCCCTCAGAGGATGTCTCGGAATCCCTTTACCACCATCTCTATACACACAGCAATTCTGCAGATAGGGCTATTACCTCATTTTGCAGGTTTGGAAACTGAGCAGAGAATTTAAGTGATTCACCCAAAGTCAAATAGCTATCAAATTGTAGATCAGAGTTTGAACCCAGGGCTGTCAGTCTCCAGTGACCTTGCTGCCAGTGAAAGCAGAACCAAGCACTGAAAAGGGGCTGCAACTGACCAGAAGGGTAATAAGGTTCTGGGCCCGGCAGTGACTGAAAACCATCACAAGGTTCTAAGGAGGAATGTCATTTCGGTTCTCAGCTGTCTCTAAAAGAGAAGACAGAGCAGTGCTATTAGCCCTTGGCTGAGTACATGGAGGCATTTGAAAGCATCTGAATGAACACAAGCCTTGCTTCTGAGTTCCTGGCACCAACCCTTTAAGTGGGACCTGGGGAGATCTTCATTCAACAGGAAGCATTTATTCAGGACCTGGCCCCTGCACTGAGAAAGGAAGTAAACACATATTTTTGGCTCTGTGTGGTAAGTGCTATTATGGAAGTGTGCATGGAGGCTGTGGGGCAGCTGGTGGGGGAGAGGGGCGGGGAGGATGAATGTTAGAAAGCCCGAGATCATCATCCCCCTGACTGAGGTCATCCTGTGTTTCAGGATAGTGCAGTCACTCGTGTTCAAAATAAAGACCCTGAGTCATAAGGAAAGACCTAAATTGGACTAGGTATATACACCATTACACAAACTGGGGCTGAGAAATGTTTTGGAAAGATTTCCTTTCAAAATGGCTTATCAGAAAACATTTTAGAATCCTGAATGTCAATTTCAGGGCTACATTTGTTTTGAAGCTTGGTTTATGGAGCACTTCACGTGGCTTATGTACATTACTTCATGAATGTAGTCAGTAATTTGCATACATTATCTTGTTTAAAGCTTACAGTAATCCTGTAAGGGACATAGTCCTATTTTCCCACTTGAAAATGCAAAACTAATTTTTTGCGCTTCCCACACTCTTTCAGGTGCAGAAACTAAGGATGAGAGGGGTTAAGAAACTTTCCAAGGGCTCTCAGTTCCTAATTGCCAGAGCTCGATTCAGACCCTCCCTGTCACAAGACCAAGGTG
Organism: Taxidea taxus jeffersonii; assembly: GCA_003697995.1. Lineage (NCBI taxonomy): Eukaryota > Metazoa > Chordata > Mammalia > Carnivora > Mustelidae > Taxidea > Taxidea taxus. The sequence continues at coordinate 5,067 of RCUC01073784.1, forward strand.
CCTTCCAGAGATTTCACTCCCAGAGAACACATCTCATAGGAGAGGTAGTTATAGGTTAGTACACTGGATCCAAGTACAGAGTAGGTGTCCTGTAGAAAATCAGCTCATGTAGTGATCAAGGTTGAATGATCCATGAGTAGGAAGGAGAGGAGAGTCATTTTTTCTTAAAGGGATATTATACAGTGCTCTAGTCTCACATATATTTCTGTAACAATGCATTTATTAAGGAATTCAGCTCCATGGAGAATAGTTTTGCCACTTTGATCATCTGCTCAGACTATATTTTCTATAACCTTTGCAAATTTACAAATGCATTCCAAAACATTGAACCTAGACCCTTGCCGCTCAAAGAATTGCCTATCTCCTTATTGTTTTTCAGAAATGCAGATTCTTGGGCCATTCCACCAACCTCTGCTCATCCACAAGGATCCTCCAGGTGGTTTAGTGCACTTAAAATTTGAGGAGGATGCTGCTCCCGATAGAAACCTTTCCCTAACATTCTCCCGCCCATCTTGGATAATGTTCTATGAGTCTATGAAAATCAAATATAAGTAGGTCTAGGGCTCTAGAAGACAAATTTTATATCAAGGGAGAATTTGCTATCTTCTAACTGGATTTGTTTTTACTTTAATTTAATCTAAGAACTTCTTTTGAATAGATTTTTAGAGAGCTCTCTGGTTGTGCAAGAGGAGGGGAAAAATAAAGGGGAAAAGGAAATCATTGGGAAGGAAAATGAGGGTGCCTGCTGTGGTTTCCCAATGACATGGACGGATCATGCCAAAACCCTGATGTCTTATCAAGTTTCGACATAGGTCAGGTGCAAAGTCTATTACCTGAGGTGCCCGTTGGGTGGTCTGGGTTATGAACAACAGCCCCTCCCATCTAGAACCCTTTGCTATTTTGCAAATGTTTCAATGGCTCTGCTGAAAGCACTGAAACAACAGCTGGTGAATAATCTCATTTTATATTAATAGAGCGGTGTTGCCCCATCCCGGTCCCTCAGTACTTTATAAAACAGAACATCCTTTCTTTCCCAGGGCAAGGAAGGGAAGTCTCAACCTGTGTGCATTAGAGCACAAGCAGGGGCAGAAAGGGCCCTTTCCTCACAGACAGAACTCATTGCATCCTTTTCAGATGAAAATTAAGTTAGGGCAAGGAGGGTGGGAGAGAACACCTTCATTAAATCACCAGGCTTTACCTATGCCAAGAAATAGCCACAAAGAAGTCTCTTGCCCCTACGCTGCCTGTTTTCTTTATGTGACGCTCTATCTGTGGAAGCAAGGTAGAGATGGGAAGTTAGGTGACAACCCTGAAAGCTAAATCTGGGCTATAATACCAGGGCTAGCTGGTGGCTTAATATTAGCGGAGTCAAATAAAACAGAATGTGACAACAGTACCGGTTAATCAGCGCTCCTGCCTGTGCCAGCAGCCTTTTCAACACTGTAGAGAACTGCAAAGGGATAAAATATAATCTGTGATTTCAAGGACTTCATTTGGCTGGAGGATTTATTCAAGAGAAATGACTAGAGGCAGGGTTGTAAGATATAAACAGCAAAGATACATTCCTTAGCCATTTATATATTTATATACTATCACTGACACATACAGGGTGGGGGGGAAGCTAAAATGCTTTGAGATGAAGCAGCATTTCTGAGGATTTTTTGAAAACTTTTTCTCCAGGAGAAAAGTAATGCTTTCTTTAACATTATTTAACATTTACTAAAACCGAATTGGGAATTCATGCCCCAATTCTTTCAGTGTAGAATAGATGGAAGTTGCTAGAAGGGAGTTGTTAGGCAGATTTTCTACATGTCACCAAAATAAGTAAGCTATTCTAGGGCCAGGCACAGAAACTGGATGAGCACAGGACCTGACTAGAGAGAAGGAAGGAGGATGGTGGAAATTTTTAGGTGTAGTTCCTCATCTCTACCTTTTGTGTGGGTCAGGATTCCCGTGATGGTTAATTCTATTCATCAACCTGACTGGGCCATGTTGCCCAGATATATTCTCAAACATTATTCTGGATGTTTCTGTAAGAGTGTTTTTGACTGAGATTAACATTTAAATAAGTGGACTTTGAGGAAAACAGATTGCCCTCCATAATGTTGGTGACACTCATCCAATCAGCTGAAGGCCTGAATCAAACAAAAGACTGATCTCCCCCAAGCAAGACGGAATTTTCCAGCCCAACAGCCTTTGGACTTGAACTGCAGCACTGGCTCTTCTTAGGTCTCCAGACAGCCAACTCTCCCTGAAGATTTTGGCCTGTGTAAGCCATTTCCTTAAAGTGTGTGTGTGTGTGTGTGTGCGCGCACACACACACACACACACACACACACACACACATCCTATTAGTTCTGTTTCTCTGGAGAACATTAAGTAATGTAACCCTTTTTTAAGTTTTGGGAAGGAATATTTATTGAATGCCTTCTATGTGCCAAACTGTGGACCCTCTTCCCAGAAAATTGTGCACAAACACAAATTTTATATAGAGTTTTCACGGAATCACCAATCTCTTGAAGGACATCATGGACCTCCTCCCTCAAACTAAAAACTCCTGAGCCCATGGCTAGTAAGAGGACTATAACTGCATACTTCCCTCTCCAAGTCTTCCTGCTCCAAAAGAACAATTACCACCTGGCAGGTGGAGTAAGGAGGTAGCTGCAGAGTTATACAAGTGCCAGAAGGGTGTCCCGCCAGAAATCTCCCTCTCCCTCACCTCTCAGAGGGACCATAGACTTCTATTGTCAGCATCCACATTTTGCAGTGGAGACTTGTTAACGTAACTGGACTAAGGCATTGCTACCTCACATGGTGTAGCTGAGACTAGCTGGTAATTCTTAAACATCAGTGTGGCCTTCCTTGGTCCTCTGCTCCTTGACTTGTTCTTGCTGATGGAATGTGGGTAAAGGTGATCTGGGATAGCTTGGGTTAGAAGCCACGGAGATGCCTTTTCACAATTTGTTCCCTTGCAGTACACCCAGGGAACGAACTGATGACAGAGGATGGAGTCTGAAAGAGCAAGAGGCAGATCCTTTTCTCCCCATCTTCAACTGGACTATGATGGAAGCAAGAAACAAATCTTCATATGGTTAAACAATGAGATCTGGCAGTTGAAAGCCTATCTTGACTAATACATATGGGAATATTATCATTGGGAGAAAGATACTAGTAGAAATACTAGAAAAATACCCATTTAAAAAACTGATATGATTTACACCATTATTACCCATTGACTTTAGCAGAGACTAAAAGCAGGATACTGAGAAAATAGCCCTGGTTAAGACTAAGAAGTCTAAAGTAAGATGGGCGCCTGGGTGGCTCAGTGGGTTAGGGCCTCTGCCTTCAGCTTGGGTGATGATCCCAGGGTCCTGGGATCGAGCCCCACATCGACATCGGGCTCTCTGCTCAGCAGGGAGCCTGTTTCCCTCTCTCTCTGCCTGCCTCTCTGCCTACTTGTGATCTCTGTCTGTCAAATAAATAAATAAAATCTTAAAAAAAAAAAAAAGAAGTCCAAAGTAAGAGATGGCATTAGATGACTAGGCTCCTGGTAAGGGCTTCTATGCTGCATAAGTCCAGGGCCACTATTCATACAGGCTCTCTATATCCCTGAAGTTGTACAGTGCACAGCCTCCTCAGCTGGACAAAGTAGCCCTGCTCCTGGGAGTGGGAGAGCAGTAGGAAAGAGGCAGGAAGACCTGAGAGAGACAGTAGGACAGTGGTATAGAAGCATTGTATGTCTCTCTTGTGGTTTCTTCTTACACCCAAGCACTGGCCCTGGTCATTGCTGAGGTACCTGAAAAATCTGCCCACATCTCAACTAATCACATTGAAGCTAAGCCCTTTTATTCATGAAAAGAAGCTTATCTTCCCTAGTTCTTTAGGGTCTCCTGTAAGTTATTGGTTAATAAAGGAGAAACTGTGCAAAGGATAATTTATTTGTTGGTTCTGTAGTTAGAAAATAGGGATTGTTATTCCCAATTGTCATAGAAAATCTTCCTTAATGACTCCTAGGCACGTGAGCATCTCCCCAACACACTTTTTTAAAAAAAAAAAACTTTATATTATGAAACATTTCAAACATACACAAAACAGAGAAAATCATGTAATAGACCATCACCAAGCTTCAACAATTATCAACATATGGAATCTCCATTCCACCCATTCTCCCTGCCTTTACCCCACTGGGTTATACTGAGATAAGTCCCAGACATCATATAGTTTCATCCATACATTTTAGTATTATCATTTTAGTATTGTGTCTCTAAAAGATAGGGACTTTAAAGAAAAACAAATGCATAAGGATAGTGTTGTTATCATATCTTGAAGATTTTTAAAATATTATTAAATATTTAATCAGTGTCCAAATTTCCCCAATTTCTTTAATTTAATACATTTAATAATTTCTTTAATTTAATAAAAATTTAATAATTTTTTACAGTTTTTTTTTTAAGTTAGTATCCAAGCATGACCCACACATTGCATTTGGTTACTGTATCTTCTAGGTCTCTTAATTTAAGGGCTCCCCTGCCTTCTTTTCTTTTTCCTTATAATGTATTTTTGGAGAAACTGTGTCATTAGTCCCATAGAGTTTCCCACATTCTGCATTTTGCTGATTTTTAAAATGTGTCATCCAACATATTTCCCTAAGCCCTGTATTTCCTGAAAAGTGTCATTTAGAACTTGAGTAATTCAGGTTCTGGAGATGCCTGGCTGGCTCAGTTGGTAGAGCAAGTGACTTGATCTCAGGATTGTACGTTTGAGCTCCATGTTGTGTAGAGATTACTTAAAAATCTTCAGGGGCACCTGGGTGGCTCAGTCAGTTAAGTGTCCCACTCTTGGTTTCAGCTCAGGTGGTGATCTCAGGGTTGTGAGATCAAGGCCCACATCGGGTTCAGGGTTCAACAGGGAGTCTGCTTGAGTTTCTCTCTTGCCCTCTGCCCCTCACCCCCCTCAAATAAATAAATAACTCTCAAAAGAATCTTTTTAAAAAATTCAGTTTCCATTTCTTGACAAGGATACTTCAGAAATGGTTCTGTGGACTTCCTACTGCATCACATTAAGAACACATGATGTCTGATTGTCTCCTCTTTTGTGATGTTCAGATTGATTAATGGATTGAGACAGGACAGCTTGATCCATTCATTTAAAGTTTCCCCACAAGCTAAGATTAAAAGAAAATTAAAAAGAAAAAGAAAATTAAAAAATAAAAATAATTTAAAATAATTCAAAAATAAAAAATAATACAATTTTTATAAAAGTTCCTCATAGGCTCCCCTCCCCATAGTTTCTTTTTTTTCTTTTTTTAAGTAGGCTCTATGCCCAGTGTGGGACTCAAACGCATGACCTTGAGATCCAGAGCCATGTGCTCTACTACCTGAGCTAGCCAGATGCCCCTCCCCTGGTAGTTTTTAATAGCCACTGAGGTATCACAGATATACTATCTCATTAACAATTACAAAATTATGATACCCTAGTTCTACCATTTTTCCATCTATTAGCTGGGATGCATCTAAAAGAAGAACTTTTCCTCAACAACAATTTAGCTATCCTGAGATACAGTTCATATAGAAAAGACCAGACAAATGCTCGATTCTTTCCCTTTTTAAACCAGTTTTCAGAGTAATGAGTTGGTTCCCTAGCAACCTGCAAAGGTGACCTATGAGGGTTTTTTTTTCTTGGTATAATTATAAACTCATGGATTTTAATATATTTGATGCACTTCAATCTACTGCAGAGAGTCAGATTATTTCCGTCCTTGAACTTGGGGAGTCTCTTTACACTGGCTCCTAAGCTAATCTTTTGGACACAACCCATAGTCTTTGAAAGCTTCTTTGCTTTCTAGTATGACAGATTGTCCATTTCTTGCCCCAGCTCTGGGATCAGTGATTATCCAAAGCCCCACTTGAATTTAGAAAGCAGAATCTGGGTGCTGGGAGTATTTATTATTCCAGGGCTACAGTTTCTAAGCCTTCTCAGTGGCCAGAGCCAGACTGGCTCCCTTTCTGATCTCTTCTCCTTCTAGGGCCCTCTGTTCATTCCATTCCAGGCACACCCTCCTCCTTGCTTACTGTGCCTCTAACAGGAGCAGAGCAGGCAACCCCGGGAGGGCCAGAGTGAGGAGGGCATATCCTTGCCTTTGCAGTTCCCCAAGCCCAGCGCCCACCGCCACAGACACGGCTGGCCCTCTCCTCGTGTCTTTGTTCAAATGCACTTGCTCAGTGCGACCATCCCTGGACATCCTATCCGACAGTGAACACAGAACCGCCTTCTCTCCCAAATATCCTCTATCTGTCCTTCTTCCCTGCCTTAGATTTCTCAGCCTCTGTATTATGTAACTTACTTGTTGATATTTTGCTTGCCATCTGTTTACCCACTGGAATGTAAATCCCAAGAAAGGGGAGGCTTTTGCCTATTTTTGTTTGGAGCTGTATCCCAGACACCTAGAACAGGGTCTGGCACAGACTTAACTCCTCGACAAATAGCTGTTGGAGAAATTAATCGAGAGGGAATAGGCTATCAGAACTGACCTAAACCCACCTGGTCTTTCAATGACTGGACTCTCTTTGCAAACATCTGTACCTTCCAAAATGAGAAGCTTGTGGGGGATGTAAGCCTCTACCTCCCCATTACTTCACTATCAAGTCTGGGACGAGACTAAATTCAGTTGCACATCCAGTTGGTAGACTCACAGGTCATTGTAATGACTGGTTTTGGGCTGATCCAGAGATGGGCAGTGTGAAAGACGGGAGGAAAGGATGACTCTCCAGGGTCACGTTGTTTTATATTATTATTATTGGTGTTATTGCCAAAGCCAAAACTTCTAGAAAGGAGTTGCCATTTACTGAAATGGGGAAGAAAATAAGAGCAAGAGGTTTTGAGGGGCCAATCATATTGGTTTTGAGAAGTTGGTGCGATAGTGGAGCTGTCAAATGGGCAAGTAGAGGGTTTTGAGTTCAGAGGAGAGATCCTGCCTGGGTAGATAAATCTGGGAGTCATCCGTGCAGAGATGGTATTTAAAGCAGTCAGACAACAGAATGAGAAAAGACAGAAGACGATGAGGTATGATTCTTAGGTCCCTTAGACACCTAAAGGTCAGGGAGAAAAAGAGGAGCCAGCAAAGGAGGCTGAGAAAGAATATCATGAAGGCAGCAGGAGACCCCAGGGGGGCCTGGGGTCCTGAAAGTATTCCAAGGATGACGGACTGAGCAACGTCCTTAGATGTGGCCAATGAGGCAAAGAAAACAACCACCGAATTAAAGACAGTAACTAACCATCTGTAGGGTACAGATCAAAACCAATGTACATATACATCTCACTCCCTAGGCTGCTTAATCTTAAAGTAAATCACAGCCAGTATGCTAACATTTTTCCCATGGATTTTACTGGATGGAATGGTGGGAGGGGCAATGGCATGGCCCCCTCTGACTTGGCCCAGAATGAGGAGCATGCTGCCTAGCCTCTCCTTTCTTTAAGATAACATTCAGGTCACCCCAGGTATTAGAAAACCAGAGCATTTCCTTAGGCAGGAGTTAGAGAAATGCCTTTCAGTCCTGGGAATCCCTGAGGGCAAAGGGGAGGTCAGGCAGCTTCAGAGCCATAGATCAAGCAAAAGCTGCCTTAGGGTAGGGGTGTGGCTCTACCGGTCCCGGTTGCTTGCTGCACCCTCTGCAATATGCCTGCACTTAATACCTTTCCTTTCCACTTTCCCATCCCCCCACACCTCCAGGCCCACAGCGTTCCTACCTGGAGCCCTCCTCCTCACACCTTCATTTGATCCCACTTTTCCCTAATCCTTCATTGCCTCTGCTTTGCCACAAGGGAACAAAAGGTCAAGGGCTTAGAGGAAACTCATGATCACTGAAAACAATTATTTCCTTGATACATGTAAAAATTGAGAAAAATCTCTCCGTTAGTGGAACACATTTAATTCCCTACCTGGATAACTTGCTCTCCTTTCCCTGGGCTGAAGTGTCTATAAGCTCCAAAACTAAGGAGGAGGGGACCCTGCCTTAGCTAGGAGAGAATATTCTTTCATGAGAGCTGTTTCCTCGAGCCTCTCATATAACTGTTTGTTAAATGTTTCCAGACAAGCTTTTTTGTCCTAAGGTTTTACTCATAAATCTACTGTAAGACTACAAGACAGTGGGACATATATGAAGTCATGGTTTGGGAAGAGGCCTGGACCTCAACCCCAACTGGTCCATCCACACAATCCAACACTCTCCAGCCACAAAAACTTTTAGACAGATCCACCTGAATAGACCCATTGCCTAGATACTTAGGTGAAAAACAGAGTATTATGTTACCATTTGTGTAAAAGGAAAAAAAGAAAGAGCTTAAATACACACAGGACATTTCTGAATCTGTAACAGATGGGTGCTGAGATAAAAGGGAGTCATATTTCACTCTATACCTTTAGTTGTTTTGTAATTTTTAGAATGTACATAAATCATCTATTCAAAAAATTAATTAAGAAAAACTAAAGAAAGCACTTAGAGAATCAATACCATCCAATTGACTGACTGATCTTGGCTTCCAAGGAGGATTAGTAGATGGGAATTGAAGAAGGGAGTGCTTAGTGGAATACATCGTCTCCTAGGGAAGTTTTTAAAGCTGGAGGGGCTGGGGATGAGGAAAGTGGAAAAGGTGTCAATAGACACCCAGAGACAATTGTACTTGAAAGAACTTGTGAAGTACTTAAGTTTTCTGATGCTTAGATTACACCCTAGCTGTGATACCATTAGAAGATGTGAGAATGTGCTTGTTTAGAAAGCCCAGAGCAGTTTACTTCTGGTCCTGGAGACTGTCCAAGGAGGCTCTCTGTAGTCTTGAACAGTTGTGCCAACTCCATGCACATTTTCAACAGCGGCCATTTGTCTTTTCCTGGTAGGGGTGGGGAAGGGACTCAAAGGTTCAGAGGCCAGGCAAAGTGAGGAGATTTTGGGAGGGAGGCTCTGGATCTGTGACACCTTATCTCCAGTATTTGCCATCTTGATGGTGAGTGGGAGATAGAGTTTGGTTTGTTCTGCAGAAATGTCCTGTGGCTGTCCCACAGTGTCAGGTCAGCCTGAATTTGGGATTTTGTTCTGATAAAATTCTATTCTGGGAAGAAACCTCCTTCTAGTTGTTTCTTTTCTGGTTGTTCATTCTAGAATTGCTCTAACCATATAAAAACCAGGCTTGTCACTGGCTTCCAAAAAGGAGGGAAAGATATTCATTGGTTAAAGCCACTGATTGCTTACAGCCTGCCCTTCACCTTGCTCCTCCTTAGATTGGCTTCCCTGATCAACAGCATTTCTAAAGATGGCATTTTGGGTTGGGAAAGACCCAGGTTAGCATCCCAGCTCCCATATTAGTGGAATCACCATGGGAATTCACACAAACACTCTGAAGCAGTATCCTCCTTGGTAAAACAGGGGACACTAATAGCTACTTCTGTGTTACAGTTAGGATCATGAGAGCCTTTGTGCAATTCAATAAGCATTTTTTGAGTGCCTATCCTGTGTTAGGAAGAGGGATAAACCTGTCCTTGTGCTAAAGAGCCTCAGTGGTGACCTGTGGACTAACAGCAAGGGGATGAGAAAAGGATGGTTAAAAGAAAAATTGGTGGGGAGGAGGGGGCAGAAGGAGAGAGAGAAAATCCCAAGCAGACTCTGCACCAAGCATGGAGCCCAACATAGGGCTCCACCCCATGACCCCCACACCATGACCCAGGCAGAAACCAAGAGTTGGTAGCCCAACCAACTGAGCCACTCAGGTGCCCCCAGGGGGAAAGTTTGCAGAGAATCAAAAAAGTTTCTGTTATAGCAGTTAAAGCAGATTCTCAGATTCTCCCCACTCCTGTAACTCTCTACCATGTTTGCCCTACTTTAGCTTCTTCACAGCTCTTGTCAGCGTTTTGTTTTTATGCTAGGGCCAATCTCCTTCCGCTAGCATGTAATCACCTACAGAGCTAGTGCTCTACCTCGTTCCCCTCTAGATCTCCAGCACCTAGAGTGTCTCTATTCCTTTTCTCTGCTCCCCTTTCTTTTGTTCTTCTTTTTTTGTTTGTTTGTTAGTATCTTACTTGGATTTTAAAATTAGGATAACTTCATAAAATGTTTTAGGGATTTTTAGGGTTTTTTTTTCTGTTGTTGTTATCCTAATGAGCTAAAGTAGTTTAAATAACATAGAAATTATACACTTACTAAAGCAATGCTACTCAAAACGTGATCTGCAGACATGAAAATGTAAATCAATTTTGTCACTAAATATGTTGTTAAGTTCAGCTGACTTTCTCTTCTTTTTTTTTGCCAGAAGAAAGTGATATTATTTATGAAGCCATTGTGACAGTTCTGGAAGAGATAATGAGGGTAGTGGCACAAGGAACGGACATATAGTTGTTTTCTATTATGATATTTATATTTAAAAGTTGAAGATACTCAAATTATTCACTAACATGGAACTGACTGAAAAAGTTATAGTACATCCATCCAATGGAATATAATTAGTTATTATAAATGATGTAGATAAATTTTGACATGGAAAGTCATTCACATTTTTTAATTGAAAAAAAGCAGATTGCAAAATAGTTTGTATCATTTAATTTGGAGGATACCAATTGCCCCATGTCTGCATTGTACATTTATACAAGAAAATTTTCTAAAAGTGTATATTCCAGAGTGCGTGACTCTGGGTGTGTAAATTAAAGGTGCTTTATCTATTTATGTTTCTAAAAGATTTTTTATTTATTCCTTTGAGAGAGAGAGTACAAGAGCATGAGCTGGGGGAAAGGGTCAGAGGGAGAGGGATAAGCAGACTCCCTGTTGAGCCAGGAGCCTGACAGAACATGGGGCTCTATTCCAGGACCCCAGGATCATGACTTGAGCTGAAGGCAGACTAACTAACAAGTGAGCCATGTAGGCACTCTATAGGTGTTTTAAAAAAATATTCTTACCCCCAAACTATAGCAATAGTAACACAAAACAAATTGAGACGTGCATCTGTCTCATCAGCTTAGGATATACAAGGGCTACAAAATATTTAATACTCAAATATTCACTTGAAAATACATACCCCAGGGTGTCTGGGTGGCTCAGTTAGTTAAGCATCTGCCTTTACTCAGGTCATGATCCCAGGGTCCTGGTATGGAGCCCTGCATGGGACTCCCTGCTCAGCTTCTCCCTCTCCCTCTGCTCCTCCCCCTGCTTGTGCTTTTTTCCCCTCTCAAGTAAATAAATAAAATCATAAAAAAAAGAAAAGAAAAGAAAAGAAAAGAAATATCCCAATACATTCAAAAATGAAAAGTTCATTTTTCTCCCAAGGTTCTCTTCTCTGATATTTCCTGGGACCCATAGGTTGACTTACTAAATCCGTTCAGTTCAAGACACCATTAATAAAATCAGCTGGCTTTGTTTTTTTTTTAAAGCAAAACTTTCTGAAGGAAGTTATGTTGACTTATGTTCTAGAGTAAGTTCTTTACCTCTTGGCAGGCTGGTAATAAACAGTTTCCTGACTGGCTACTTGAATAACACTGCATTGAAGGGTAGAGTGAACACAGTCCCAGGCCACCTGGGCCTGCTGCTTTTTCAAACGTTAGATTTAAATTACTCTTCTAATCTCTTCGATGGGTATTGATCTGTTTAGCTTTTCTTCCTTTTCTTGGATCAATTTTGGTAAATTATATTTTACTAGGAAGCCATCGATTTCCTCTATATTTTTTATTGTAGCACTAGAACACAGCACATATTTTCATCAAGTTCTCCAAACCTGTTCATATCTATTTTGATTTCTAAGGAGCACATGGAGGAAGATGCAGTAGAAGAGATTGAGAAAAAGGGCACAGAAAGATGAGAGTTGAACCAGGAGAATTGAGTATTACTCCGGGCGCTGTGGATGCAAAGATACTCCAGTTCTCAGGGGTTTCATATTTTCTCTTTTAATTATTCTGAATTAGTTTCATTACTAATCACTATTTGAAGAAGTAGATACTGCTCTTCTGCTTATGGAATAGTCTAGGTAGAAGTTGGCCAAAAGGGTTTTTCACATGTTCTTGTTTGTCTTGTCAAAGCATTTAATTAATTAATTAATTAATTAATTAAGAGGTGGGGGAGGGGTAGAGGGAGGGACAATCTTCAGCAGTCTCCATGCTCAGTGCTTAGCACAGAGCCTGACATGGGGCTCGATCTCATGACCCTGAGACCATGACCTGAGCCAAAAATCAAGAGTTGGATGCTCTGAATGGATAAAGAAGATGTGGCATATATACACAATGGAATACTACGCAGCCATCAAAAGAAATGAAATCTTGCCATTTGCAACGATGTGGATGGAACTAGAGGGTATTATGCTGAGTGAAATAAGTCAATCAGAGAGAGACAATTATCAAATGATCTCTCTGATATGAGGAATTTGAGAGGCAGGGCGGGAGGTTGTGGGGGGAGGGAAGGAAAAAATGAAACAAGATGGGATTGGGAAAGAGACCAACCATAAGAGACTCTAAATCTCACAAAACAAACTGAGGGTTGCTGGGGGTTGGGGGGGTAGGGATAGGGTGGCTGGGTGATGGACACTGGGGAGGGTATGTGCTATGGTGAGCGCTGTGAAATGTGTAAGCCTGATGATTCATAGACCTGTACCCCTGGGGCAAATAATACATTATATGTTAATTAAAAAAAGAGTCAGATGCTTAACCAACTGAACCACCCAGGTGCTCTTGAAAAAATTTTTTTTATTCAAAAAATGTTTAGGAAAGAATACAAATAAGGAAATTCCCTTTGCATTCAGAGGATGACCTTAAGATTTATAGAGTATCTTCAGTACTTATATATTACTAACTAATATTATTAATAACTTTAAGTTTAGCTTTGGACCTAGAGAACAATTCATCAGTTAGTTAATCCAGATATTACAATTACAGTTGACCCTTGAACAATGTAGAGGCGCTGACCCACCTAGCTCAGGCAAAAATTGGCATATAATTTTCGGTTCCCCAAACACTTAACTACTAATAGCTTATTGTTGATGGGAAGCCTTACCGACAACACAGACCATCAATTAACACATATTTTGTTTGTATATATATTATATACTCTATTCTTACAATAAACTAAGCTAAAGAAAAGAAAATGTTCCTAAGAAAGTTACAAGGAAGAGAAAATACATTTATAGTATTGTACTGTTTTTATAAAAAATAAATCTGCATATAAGTGGACCTGCACGGTAGAAAACCATGTGGTTCCAGGGTCAACTGTACTCATTAAAGTTGGTCCAACTTGGATTTGTAAACATCTTATCAATCTTTGAGAGACATTTCAAGTTCCATGTTTCCATAAGGCATTCATTAGCAGTTGTAGTCTGAGGTAATTTCTTTCCTTTCAAATATCCAGAACAATTATTATCTCTATAATTGGCCATTTAATTGTATACTTCACTGGAGTATATCTTCTTTTCTTTTTTCTTTTCCTTTCCTTTCCCTCTCTCCCTCCCTCCTTTCCTTCCTTCCTTCTTTCTTCAAGACAAATTTCAGCAAAGCATAGTCCTTGAAAAAGGACACTTTCAAAGGAAAGTGAGTTTCCAATATCTAAACTGGAAACTAATGATGAGAAAACTAGGATGGGGATTTGAATCCACACAACCCATTAAGGTAAGTGTCGTTGTCATCATCAGCATCATCATCGTTGTTGTCATCTTTAAGTTCATAATCAGGAGAACAAGTCCTCTACTCCAAATCCCCTGAAGCACCTGCCTCCAAATTCTGTGCTTCTTCGCAATCTGTCCAGATTATATCCACTAGTCATTGAAGATTTTTTCTCATTGGTAGAAGTTAGAAGAACTGAGACATGTGTTGCTCCTGATTTTGGTTTGTTATGGGCTCCTCTCATCTTTTCTTGCTCTCTTCTGTACTGCAGAGAGTTTCCTCATGCTTGGGAATTCTACCTATGAACTCCTCCTTTTTCCTGGATATCTGCAAATCTACAAAAGCCATACTGCAATAGAAAACATTGCTGTTGTCATGGGAAAAACTTTGTAGAGTAACATTAAATTCCAACCCTCCAGCTTACCTTGTCTTTACCTTTTTACTAATTGATGGTACAACTTACTTCTTCCTCGGACTGTTTCTCAGTACTCTGGAGCCTCTTGAGCTCTCATAAGCCATCCTCCATTGGATCATAATTATATGACATAGTCACCAAGATGTAAACTCTTACAAATTTTTCACTCAGTAATATTTATTCCATAGGGGTTTCCATGTACACACAGTTGTGCTAGATAACTTAGATATCAACTTCAAAGTATTGTCTTTCCCCTGTAGGACCTGCATATATAGGAGTCAAAGCCTTTTGGAGAAAAAAAAAAAA
>ML095795.1:0-26046 GCA_003697995.1 Taxidea taxus jeffersonii
AAAAATAAAAAAAAAAAGCAATACAAAACAAAACAAAAATATTTTACTCAGATGAACTCCCAGCTCTTTCTTTTATTCCTGATGTCTACCTGTCTTCTGCTCTTTCTCTGATCCTTTTAAACTTTCTTCCTTCCTTAAGTTTGTATTAAATGCCTATATGTTAATTTTCACCTATATTTAAAGATTCCTTTATTTGAGAGAGAGAGAGCACAGAGCCAAGAGGGGCAGAGGGAAAGGGAGGGAGAGAATCTCAAGCAGACTCCCCAATGAGCAAGGAGCCCAACATGGAGCTCAATCCCATGACCTTGAGATCATGATCTGAGCTGAAACCAAGAGTTGGATGCTTAACTGACTATGCCATCCAGATGCCCCCAATTCTCACGTCTTAGTTAGGATTGTAAATTAGCATAATTTCCACTCTGACCTGTGTGTGATATTTGAAAGTTATTTATTTTCCTCCAGTTAGCAGTATATTCCCCCCAGAAGTTGTTTTTGAATCTATTTCACAAAATCATGCTTTTCACTTCTCTGTTTGACTTCACTAGCACTTTCCTAAATCACCTTAGCAATAATTCAGAACTAGAAGCTGTTACTAACCTTTTGGTTTTTCCTATTCCCATGTGCCCTATACACTGCTCTTAGTTTTGATTTTGTTATAATAGAAAATAGATATGATCATCTGACCCAAATATAGACCAACATGTGCCAAATGAAGTTTAAAAAAAAAGAAGTACCTTGCCCAATAATCAAAGCATTCTATCTAATACGAGATTCATTTCCACATTTTTTTTTGTTTGACTCACCAACCAGTTTGGCTTTGAACTTCAGATCATAACTCACTAGACATATAAACTTGTAAAGTTACTTAACCTCACAACTTGTCCTCTATAAATGGGAAGATTAGTAGACATATATCATACAACTGTGTAAGAATTATACTAATATATGTGAAGTGTCCATTTACAAACAACAGTATATCATTTCACAGATAATGTGAGTACCTTGTAAGAACACAATAATCCTAATTCCTCCCTGTTGTCCCTTGTCATTCATTTCACTTATATATGGGTGTACACAAGCATGTATACATTAAAAAGGTATATACATAAGCATATATAATCAAATTCATTGTAATATTATTTTGAATAATATTCAATGTTAGATAAATTAATAAGAATAACAATAAGAAATGTTTTAATTTTGCCTTCACTTATTCCTTTAATGCTCTCTATGCAGATCTAAGTTTCCAATCTGCATCATTTCCCTTCTCTCTAAATTCTTTTAACTTTTTTTGCAAGGCACATCTACTGGCAACTAATTCCCTCAAAAAGCTTTATTTCTCCTTCACTTTTGAAGTATAATTTTACAGGATACAAAATTCTAGGTTGATATTGTTTTTCTCTCAAAATTTTAAATATGTAATTCACTCTGATTTGCTTCATTTCTTAGAAGAAGTATGACATAATTCTAAATTTTGTCTGTCTATAGATATTTTCTCCTACCTCTGGTTCCTTCCAGGGTTTTTTCTTTAGCTTTATTTTCCTGGTTGTTTTTAAAGTATACACCCATGTGTCATTTTTTTTAGCATTTATCCTTATTAGTGTTCTCTGCATTGGAAAATAAACAAGTGAAAATGAGCTACCACTTGAGTGGGACTTCAGGGAAAACATTATCTGTAGTGAAGGGCCAAATTCACAATAGAGGAAAATGTTAAGAAGAGTGCTCAAAGAAGACACTGAGGATCTGGGCAACTTCAAATATAAGGAACACTGAAAAGTTTTCAAGAGTGTGAGGGAGGAATAGGGGAAAAGGATTGATAGAACACCCAAAATTTATAAAGCTTAGGTAGAGTCAGGGAGATAGGATTGACTTGCAATTCCAGAACTTCCTATTGTTACTGACATGGACAGAAAAAGAAGTTCTAATGATGGTGGAATTGTTGCATATAGTGATGCAGAGACTGGGTGAAAAGACTGATAGAAGGGTGGGAATCCAAGATCTCTCTCAACCCCTGTATAGGGAAACATGTGAGCCTGGGGAAGTAGGTTCTTATTTCAATCATACTGATACTTTTTAATCCATGATGATGATGATCAATGGCCTAGTGGAGACAAGTATTTCTAGCAAGGATGGGAGGGACGGGGAAACTTGTATGAAGGTCATGTCTCCTCTCAGCTCCTGTTGATGGAACTGAACACCTTCAGGAAATTAGGATGTTATTCTGATGTTGAAATTTTTATCCCTTAATAAAAGAAAAGGAAACCATAAGAAAATATGGCCTTACTCTTTTGTGTGAATCTCCTGATCTTCTTTTAAGTAGGTAGACATCCTGAGAGTCAAGGTCTTACCCTAAGGATGAGTTTAGTCCTCACTCTCTTTGGGAGAATCATAAATTAATTGTGAATGTGCTGACCCTCTTTTTACTCCATGAGTAGAGGGAAAATTAATTGAATAATAGGAAAATTTTTATTTTTACTAAAATAACGAGTTAATGCTTTAGAATTGAAATGAATGGAAAGAAAAAAACTACTTTGCCTATTCAATTCTGCCATTCATAGAACAAGCAAGATTTTTTCTTGTCTTGAAATTCACTGTGAGGATAAGAAAAAAATTATGTTTTATGCATATTTTTCAAAATTGACATTAAACCAAAGTCTACTCCTATTGTTATTCCAGTAAGGCAGAAATGGAGTTTATAAGTATTACTGCCACAGCTAGGCAACGGAATATAAAAGAGTTGCAGTGATATTTGTAAAAGGTATATAGAAGCAGTTCTGGTGAACAATTTTACTGCTGGCTGAGATGAGCAAAGAATAATATATAAGGGATACTAATTCACTGTATTATACTGAGAAGATGAA
Source organism: Taxidea taxus jeffersonii (assembly GCA_003697995.1). Lineage (NCBI taxonomy): Eukaryota > Metazoa > Chordata > Mammalia > Carnivora > Mustelidae > Taxidea > Taxidea taxus. The sequence goes on from ML095795.1 coordinate 2,862, forward strand.
TGATGTAGTTTAAGAGATTCTATCTCACTTTAATTCAATAGTTCAGAATCACTCAGCATTGAATTCAGACTCCTGTTAAGATGATATATCAGGGTCTCTTGAAGTATCACAATTGAACTTTATTTTGCCTTCTCCAAATTTTCTCTCTTACTTCATTATGCATCCTTGTTTTCTCATTCCTGACATTAATCTTCACATACATGTTCTGTTTTATTTGTATGTCACACTTCCATGACATAGAACTCCCAGAGTATCTATCATTCTTATTCACTAAATTTCTAACTTAAATTTAGAAAAAAAACACAAATTAGTTGTCTAAATTTAACTTATGACTACTCTCTTCTCATTGTCAGCTTGTCTGGGAACTGTGATAGATTTAATTGTAAAAGAGTATGACTTTCACACTTGTGAACTTTGTAAAATCAGAGACCAAGATAATAATCCTGCCTGATGATATAGAATTAAAGAAAAAATAATTTACTTTTCATTGTGAAATATGAAAACTACTTCCACCTGTTTTCTCATGTGTCTTTCAAATATTTTTCTGGTCACATTTTTCTTACATTAAAGAAAGCAGCAATAGTATCATCTCCCTGACATATGAGATATAGCTAAAATATAATAAATACAAACAAACCTTAAAGAGTTATGTTTTAAGTTAATTTTCATTTTAAGTTTAATATAGTTAGTAATAATAAAAACAATAACAGAAAATACATGTACATAGAAATAAAGATATATATGTGTACATAAACATATAATATACATACCAGATTTTATAACAACATGAAAAATATTTTCATGAAATATCACTGTGACCAAACAAAAATAACTTCAGACATTCTCTTTTTATGAAGCCATTAAACACAATAATTATCTAAGACATTCAAAATTTGAGGTAATCCTAATATTAATAAGAATTTATTACAGTTTTGAAAAAAAATTTTTGTTAAAATAAATTAACAAAAATATTTTAAAGAGTTACAAAATTACAGACTTGGAAACAGAATCAGGCTAAGTACCTGACACCCAGTGATAAAATAAAAATTAAGTGTTACATCCATAAGTATAATAAAGTGGTGTGTTTTAATTGCTCTCATGTGAATTCCCTACTGTCATGTAGAATTCCAGCTCAGCATAGTTATTCAAAATGTAATGTTTACTATATACAAATATTATGTGTCTTCTACCAATGTCTTTAAAAATGAATAAAGAAAGATTAACAGGAATACAGAATGAAAACCAAGCCAGGTTAAACTACTGTTGTGGTAACAGAAGCAGAACTGTATTGCTTGTCCTTGTGTCTGTCTTATAATCATTCCGATGTGATGTATGAAAGAGTCTCATAAAGGAGGAGAATGCACAGGTTATATTGTGGTATCTTAACTATGCAGTTCTTCAAAGAATAAACCCTTCATATGCATAACAATCTTTATCTGCTCTTGTAGGTTTGTAGAGATTTTTTTTTTGTATTTATGAACATGTTTTCAAAAATACATGCACATTTATTGTTGACATTATACTATTTTATTATTTCTAATACATATCACAGTAATTATTGTATGTGACACATGGAAGCAAAACATTTTATTTATGGCTATTCTAATTGTTTTGTCATCCATAATTTATTTTTTATTACATCTCAATATAGCAATAATTGATTTGAAATCTAGAAAGTATTATGAAATTTATTACTATCAAGACAGTACAATGAGTAGTAGAAAACAACTTAGTCAAAAAAAAGAAATTCATTTTTAGAGTTGACACCAAAAGCAAAGACAACAAAAACAAAAATAAACAAATGGAACCACATCAAACTAAAATCTTCTGCACAGCAAAAGAAACCATCAACAAAATGAAATAGTAACCTATGGAATGGAAGAAAATATTTACTAATTATGTATCTGGTAAGGAGTTAATATCCCAAATATATAAAGAGCTCATAGAACTCAATAACAATAACAATAAGACAATATGATTTAAAAATGGTCAGGAGAAATAAATAGACGTTTTTCCAAAGATGGCTCATAGATGACTAAAAAGATCTTCAATATCACCTAATCATCAGGGAATGTCAAATCAAAACCACAATGAGATGTCACCTCACACCTATTAAAATGGCTGACATTAAAAGCAAAGGAGATAATGTGTTGGCAAGGATGTAAATGAAATGGAACCCTTATGCACAGTTGTTGGGAATGTAAACTGCTGCAGCCACTATGGAAAACACTATGGAGGTTCCTCAAAAAGTTAAAAATAGGCCTGCTGTAGGACACAACAATTCCATTTCTGTGTATATATCCAAGGGAAACAAAATCACGTCAAAGAGATACTTCCAGAGCTAGGCACCCTGTAGTACTATGTTTTTTAAAGATTTTATTTATTTATTTGACAGAGAGAGACACAGTGAGAGAAGGAACATTGCAGGGTCCTGGGATCAAGCCCCATATCAGGCTCCCTCTTCACTAGGGGTCTACTTATCCATCACCATCTGCTCTTCCTCTGCCCTACCCCAGCCCCATTCATGCTCTCTCTCTCTCATCCACTCTCTCTCAAATAAATAATGATCTCCAAAAAAAAAAAAAAAAAATTCTAAAACTATTACTTCCCTTAACTACTTGAGCTTCTATATTTTTATGATTTTTCTTTTACCAAGAAAATGATTTGAGAAAGAAAAATAGTAATTACAAGTATCTAGTTATTTACCCAAAGGATACAAAAATACAGATTCAAAAGAGTACATGTATCCTGATGTTTAGAGCAGAATATCAACAAGAACTAAACTATGGAAAGAGTCCAAGTGTCTATTGACTGATGAATGAATAAAGAAAATGTATATATAAGCGATGGAATATTACTGAGCCATCAAAAAATGAAATCTTGCCATTTGCAATGATGTAGATGGAGTTAGAGTGTATTATGCTAAGTGAAATACAGAAATAAATACCATATGATTTCACTCATACATGGAATTAAAGAAATAAAAGGGGAAAATGAAGGGGAGGAAATCAGAGTGGGAGATGAGCCATGAGAGACTATGGACTCCGGGAAACAAACGAAGGGTTTTAGAAGGGATGGGGGTGGAGGACAGGTGAGCCTGATGATGGGTATTAGGAGGGCACAGATTGCATGGAGCACTGGATATTATATACAAAAAGTGAATTATGGAACACTACATCAAAAACTAATAATGTACTGTATGATGACTAACATAACACAATAAATAAATAGGTAGATAGCCAAACAGATAGATATAGATAAACATACGGGAAGGGGGAGAAAGAGAGAGGGAAACAAACCATAAGAAACTCTTAACTATAGAGAACAAACTAAGGGTTAATGGAGGGGAAGTGAGTAGGGGATGGGCTAGATGGGTGATGGGGATTGAGGAGGGCACTTCTTGTGATGAGCACTGGTGTTGTATGTAAGTGATGAATCACTGAATTCTACTCCACAAACCAATATTGCACTGCATGTTAACTAACTAGAATTTAAATAAACACTTGAAAGTAAAAAAAAGTGTCTAGTGACTGCCATAGGAAAATAAATAATATCTACCCTTTCAAATATACCTCACTTATCTTTATTCATATTTATATATTTGGAAAAGTAAGTTCCCAACTCAGAGAAATTCTATATGGTTCAACCATAGCATGACAATTTGAGGAAAATATAAAACTGCAACAAGAAAACAAAAATATCCAATAATGTCAATATTTAGAAAAACTGGAAAACAAATGCCAGAGATTTCAGTGCTTTCAAATAGTCATAAGAAAGCAGTTACGACTAGCAAAAATAGCATACAGTTCAGAAGTCAGACAGATCCAGATTTGAAACTTGCCTCTGTGCTTCCCAGCTTCATATTTTGAGCAAATAAACTTTTTAAAGATTTCATTTATTCATTTGAGAGATAGAGAGAGCACAAGGAGAGGGGAGAAGCAGAGGGAGAAGCAGACTCCTCATTGAATAGGGAGCTCAACATGGGGCTCAATCTCAGGACCCTGGGATCATGACCTGAGCCCAAAGCAGATGCTTAACTATCTAAGCCACCCACGTGCCATGTGAGCAAATAATTTAACTTTAAGTTTCATTTTATCTTCTGTAATGAAATTGAGTGGTCTTAAATTAAATGACTATTTGAATAATTACAGGCTATAATACCTATTAAATATTTAGAACAACATATGATGCAAAGTAAATGTTCAATAACTTGCTGTCTATTGTGGTCATCACCACCTTCTTTTTTGTCATCATCCTCACCATTTTCAGGGAAGTTTCAATAGTTAGTTTATAACTTTTAATAAAATAATGACATACAACCAAACTATATAACCAAAACTGTGTAACAGACATATTGAAAACTCTACTTAACACTTTCCAATTTACAGATTGCTTCAGTTAGTTGTCAGTGTAACTATAAGCAACAGATAATCTGGTCATAATGGTTAACAACATAGAGATTTATTTTTATCATTTAAGATGGTTTCTAAACAATCCAAAGCAGTTGTTACTACTCTAGGTGACTTGGTCTTCCAGTTCCATTATTCCTAATGTGCATATTTTTTTCTTTTGAAGATTACAATATGGCTATAGCTTCTCTTGGCATCAAATCTATACTACATATATGAAGAATAGAGATGAACAAAGGTACAAAGATACAAAGAGCACAATTTCATGAACCAATCAAGACTGTCCTTGTCATCAGCTTGGCTGAGAGCTTCACCTGGGTTTTCTGTCTATATCTTATTAACAGAGAAAGGTTACATGACCAGTCCTCACAGGAATGGAGTCTCAGAAGCTGACAACAGAACTTTCAGCCTCTATTAATAGAATAAGGCAAAGGAATGACTTCTGAGAGGTAATTTGCAATGTCTGAAGTCACAGATGAGAACAAGAGAGAAAAAGAAATGTCATAGACTAGAAATATATCAGTCCATGGATCTTGCTAACATCTGAACCCAATTATTACAGCTTTAGAAGTATTTTTCTGAATTGAAAGTAAAATGCCTAGTTTGGATTGGCTGGATAGAAAAGAGACAGAGGTGTTTGCCTTCAAGAATTTTGAAAATAACAAAATCTTTAACACTAAATGTTGAGATTTGAAAAAGTAAGTGACCAAATAGGGGAGCAAGTTATCTGGAGACAGAGTTTTGCTGTGGCCTAAAAATTACTGAAAGAGTTCATTAACTTCCCTTTAGTGTGGAAGCAAAAGTCTCCTTCACACATCCCCAATAAGAGAGAACAACTAGAAAGAGTCTAGAGTCAACCCAATAAAGTGTACCACACTTTAGCGGGAAAAAAAAGAAAATATAATATTTGGAGTTTGGGGGATCAATCAGGTATCTCTCTATGTCTAAATAAAATGGTCCAGGTAAACATCTCCACAGCTGAAATTACCTGCAATATTATTTATCTCCTGCAGATAGCATGCATGTCCATTGCCATGATGACACAGTACTCATTAGTCTTAGTGAACAAGAAGCAGCCTAGAACTTAGAGAAATACATCCTACTCCTTAAGGAATCTGACCTCATCCCCTTTACAATTCATAGAGACAGGAGTTTTGGGCTGGTTTTAAATTATCTCAGTAATTCTGATGTTTAATTCCCATTTTAAAAAAATGACAATGAGGAATTACAGGAAGCCAGCTGATAATGGGTGGGCCAGAGATAGGCATGGGTACGTTCCTAGGAAAAGTTCATGTTGTAACTCCTAACAACAGCTAATCTTTGCTCAATATACAAAATTTCTAACTGGCCTTTTTATTTTTTCAGTTATTAGGTGTGTAGTAGTTTGCTCCTTTCTATTGCTGGGTAGTTATGCCACAGTAATAGATGTGCCAGCTTACCACTTATTCATTAAAAGATACCTGGATTGTTTCCAGTGTGGGCTATTAGTAAACTTGTTTTTTAATTTTTTATTATTTATTTAACTCTCCACCCTTCAGTTCTCAGATTAAGTAGTCATTCCTCTGAGAAATCTTGGACTGTTGGTTCATCTTATATTTTTTTATTTTATACTTTCATAAAAATGTGTTTCTTTACTTCAGTAATGTGTAATTTTTCAATTTGTGTCTGTATCAACTCTTAGGATATGAATCCAATGAGCACATGTTTCTTTTTTGTTTTTGTGTTTCTTTGTTTTCTTAGTGCTAGTACCTGAAAGAGCATTTAGCACATAATAGACAGTCAATAAATTTTTTCAAAGAAATGAATTTTTTAAAAAAGAACCATCTGGACACTTTCCTTTGGAAATGGTGACATTGGCACTTGGTTTATTAATTTTCTTTATACAAAACTTCAGGTAACATAGTTTGATAGCTTAAAAATTACTGTGCAATACCCATACAGCAATTTTGTATCTCTGCTCCTGGAAATATTATTCAATAACTTTCTTTCCCATTCCATTTCAGTTGCCTAATATCACCATCATGCTATGGGTATTGATACCACCAAAATGTCAGCCACTAAACATTCTCCAACCTACATAAAATCTCTTATTCATCCTTCCTCTTCAATTATTTCTACTGTATTATTCTTAATAACAATGGTACTTATAACCTACTATCTTTTAAATCAGTATTGCGTTGAAGTTATATTACAAATAATTTTTAAAATTCTTAAAAACTGTAGCACAAATAAATAAATAAATAAATTCCTAGGTGAATCCAGCTGTTGGTGTTCGTTGTGACTGCTGTTAAGGCTGCTGATAGGCAATGGATAGCATCAGACTTCAAATTGTGCTTTGGAATTGTCCAGACATCTAACATCCCTAAGGACTTTATTCTCTACTTAAAAAATGATTAACCTCAATCTAGCCATATGATTTAGAATGCTTACTACTGAAATACTAGAATTATATGTGGGTTAATTAATAATATAGCACATAGGAATATTTTAAGATTTGCTGATTCAATTACTCCACAACGTCATGAAGGATTAGGTTCTTTCTATTCTGGCATGTCATACATTTTCTTTAAAGATTTCATTTATTTGTTTACTTATTGATTTATTTAGTTAGTTATGAGTGAGAGAGAACATGCAGGAGAGGAGCCAAGGGAGAGGGACAAGTAGACCTACACTGAACACAGAGTTGGATGAGAGGCTTGATCTCATGACCTTGAGGTCATGAGCTGAGCTGAAATCAAGAGTCAGACGCTTAACCAACGGAGCCACCCAGGTGCCCTGGCATGTCATATTGATACTGCCTTCCCTTACAGTCATGAGATGGCTTCAGCAATTCTAAGCACTGCATGAAGCCAGGATGATATCCACCAAATAAAAGGGGTGTTTCCCTCTATGCAAGGATTTTTATTGGCAAAGAAAACCTTTCCCAGAAGCCAACAAGCACATCTCTCAGGTTTCAGAGGATATAACTGGCAAATGTGTGTATCCCCATACTAATCATTAGCAAGGAGAATAAAACCACAATTATCTTTTAGATGATCCAAGATTCTTAATGTTCACATAGGGTGGTAAATACTTTCCCTCAGTAAATACAGTCATGATTGTCTCCATAAAATTGAAGGCTTATTAGCAAAAAATGAAAGATATGACCTTTGATAGGCAACCAACAACAGAAAAATGGTGTCATGTAACTTAAGGAAGCAACAGTTTGAAGAGGGAAATCCAATATGATGGTTCTGATATAAAGTGAACTAGAGAAGTGAAAAACAAATTCATTAACAATAGGAAGGTCATTTATAACCTTCGTAAAAGAATTTTGGTGAAGTAGCGAGATCATGTAGACTTGGAAAGAATGCTTAGAATATCTCAAAAACAATTCTTCTTTAAAATAAAATTATCCAAAGCTGACCACGCTTGACTGTAACATCATATTTTTTAAGTCTTGAAAGGGGAAGAAAAAAATAAAATAAAAAGAGGTTGGATTACACACAGTGATTTAAATGATAACATTCATGTGTTGACCTTAAATAGAAAGACTTAGTGTGGGCTTCTCATGAACTACTCTAGTGGAGATCAGGAAAATAACATAAAAATATTGAAGAGAAACCTGAGAAATAATAGTTGTTTTTGCTTTGAATAGAAATGCAATTTATATGGCATCCTGTGGAATTTACTAATGTTTCACATTTATCCTAAAAGACAGATCTTCCTTCTACAAGACAACAGATGAATTCCCTTGAGGTTATTCTGCACTTTCTGTATAGTGATACACAAAGAATACTTTAAGAACTGATAGAAGGGAGGGAATTAGTTTTAGGGAAGGTCTAGTATTGAACGGCATCTTAGGAAAAAGAAAATAATTTAAGAAAAGTTGTGAATATTCATAATATCCCATTAACACATATAATAATTTTCAGCTCTATAACTAAGCATGCTGTTATCTCTCTTTCTAACACAGTTAATATTTCATAAAATGTTCTGATACACTGCAGGATTACCAACAGTGTCTTTAATGTAACATTTTTCTCTGAAGGACTGAAACCAAGTGGTCTCTTCAGGGCATCATAAATCTTAGTTTTCATTTAGAATATAGAAACCATAAAGAACATAAAACAATATTTAAGCCTCAGAGAAGACCAATTTCTAATACAAAATGGGATTGTTATGACAGTAAAGGAATGAGCAGATGAGAATAGGAACACTCCAATTTACACAAGGCTGCCAGGAACAAAATAAAGGAGGCACAGGAGCCCCAGGGATGCTACATGATAAAGCAGTGACCAGAAAACTGAAATGGTCCACGTGGACTATTCCATTTTTCAGCCATCTGTAACAAAAGACTATAGAGTATCATGATTTAAATGATATTGTGAAAGACAGATGCTCAAATACACATATTTAAATACACTTATTTTGCATTTACATATATTCATAAACATATGAATCAAGTTAAGACCTTATTTTAGGTAAATACACAATAAAGATAACATGATCTGAGAGAGCTTTAAGGTAAAATAATTGCATGGAATCAAGCCATAATGCATTATAATTCCCTAATTACATACACCATCTTTAAACTTTTGAAGCCATTAAAGCATAGCAGGAATTTAATGGGATATCTAATTTTGTCTACATCTATTGCATGATTCATTTCTTAGAAGTTTTTGTGAGTCTAAGTGTGGGTAGCAAACTTTCAGATTGTTTATATCCCAACAGTATATTATTGTTCTATTTCTAAGTACACCCTGGGTTTGCAAAAATAATATAGATGGAGTTTCTTACAAACATCAACAATTTCCATTAAAATGTTTAAAAAGAAGGAAGTTTTACTGTAAATTTTGTTGTGTTAAGTAGTACAAAGATACCAACATATTTCATTGTGCTCTTAGTAAAAATTTTAAAAAAGTTAATAACTGATAAAATTGACAAAATGGCAGGTAGTCAATCATCTAATAAGCACTTAGGATACATAAAATACTCTTCTGAATGTTTTAGATGTTTAACTCGTATCATCTACACATTAAATTTATGAAACACTATTTTAAAGAAGATTTTATAGATTTTTAACTGGAACACTGACAGCTTAAGTCACTGGGTGCCTTGGGTTTCTGAGATGTGACCCTAGGTAGTCTGGCTCCAAACCCTGTACCTATAAAGAGTATGTTATTCTGCAAAACTTCTTGTGAATTGTTTTATTCCATATACCAGTAAGTCAAATTACTATCTTTATCTAAAATGTTTGTAGACAGACTAGCATAGTATGTAGAAAGTGATATAAAAGTATTAATAAGATACAACCTAAAGACTTCCCACCAAAAAATCTCTTAGCTCTTTCTCATTGTTTTTATTTTCAATCCTTTAATAAATGACAAATTCCCTTTGTTTAAAACAACACAGTAAAATAAAAATGCTTACAGGTGGTAAATACTTCATGCTGTAATTAATGCCCTACTGTTTTGAATAAAGTTCCTAAAACAGAATCCGAGGACTCCTGGAGTTGGAATTAAGATTTCTGCTAATTATTTAAACACTCCTAGACATATCTCATATTATATTTCTGCTAACGAAGACTGAAAGTAGTTATTAAACAATTTCTCAGGTAATACATATGTAGAGTAAAATATCAAAGTTGGCTCAAATATGAATGAATTATATATTTGTTTGTTTTTTAATCCTAAAAGTAAGACTTGGAGTGAGCATGAAGATACTGATCCCTTAAGTTGTTGAGCTACAATGCTACTGAAGATGGGAGATCATGTACACAGAAGATATGGTAAAATGATAATAAATTCTTACATACCTTAAAATACCAGTGAGTGAAGCCAGTGACTGAGTGTGGTTGATTTCAAATCATTAACTTTTTGTCATGATTAAATATTCATAAAATACTGCAAAAGATCATCAATCATTTAAAGTATTCTAGAATGTTGAGATTTTTTTTAGATTTACTTTTGCCAAAATATAGATTGTTTAGCTTAAACTACATTAAAATCATTGAAAATTAATATCAACTGGATTGTTATAACCCAAAAGCTATCAAAATGCATTTTAATAAAAAATGTGTTTTTTTGTTGTTTTCATAGAATTATTGTATCCACTAATTTAAATGTCTATACAATTGACTGGCATTTTAAAGCCTTTGACATACATAGTTTCATATCTAAAATTATTGTTAGAAGGACAATTGCTTGTATTTTGAGAATTTCCAAAAGCCAAAACAAGGCTCACACATTTGAGTTGCCTAACATTACAAACTGAAATAAAAAATGTCTATTTACAATAGCATAAAGTTGTGTGGGTAGGAGGTAAAAACAAGTTAAAGAAACAGGCAACAGATTTTAAAATTCCTTTTTTGCTCAAATGATCCAATTTGAGCTGGAATACAACCCGTGCAATCTGTAGGGTGTCAGTAAGAAACAGAGCAGCAGATGAGTAGGAATTGACATCTGTGGCTTGGGAAAAAATTTGGCAAGGAGAGCAAAAAACAAGTAGTTAAAGTGCTCTAAATGGCCATAAAAATACAGTCTTCTGAAAAATATAGGGCAGTTTAACTTCCTATTTTTTTTATTTTCTTCCCCTATTAAGAAATACATATTTGGCAATAGAGCTATAAGTGAGAAGTCAAAATATTCATTCTAACAACAATACAAGCATGCATTTTATGGAGGACAGAAAGGCAGAGGAATGTATCTTTACATGTAGTAGATAATTTAAAGTATGTAATGTAAATCTGCAATATTTTGGAAAATACATCTTAGGTTCCATCCATGACACTCTTGCAAAAATCAAGACCATACTGTTCAAAAACCTTCTGAGGTTTGCATAATTATCTCAACAAACAAACCCGTGAGAACAATTGAATATGTTGCCTTTCCACTAACCTTTATGAGTTATAATACCTAACAAATTATCAAGATGAAATAGAGATCAGAGATATTAAGTCTACACGGGGCCTATGGTTATTGATATAATTTTAGATCTTCAAGGAAAATAAAAGAGCACACATACTCATTACCATAAACCAAGAATCATATCGTCAGTTTAAAATCAAATGCTAGAGAATATAAGCATTTAAAGAAATAAGCAAAGAAATGGCATAGCAAAATGCTTTTCTTCTGTGGTATTCAATCAGACTTCTTGTTATCATTTTTAGAAACACCTTAAACACAAGAAACCCTATGAAAATACTGCCCCCTCCCATAAAGCAGACATTTGAATATAAAGTGAATTTTTAATTGAATCATAGTCTCCAAGTAAAGCTCACATTTACTGCTTGGATGTGGGGTAGGAGAAATGGAACATTATTAAAAGACTAAATGACCTTCCTCAATTTAGCTTATGGTCAGTTGTACAGATAATAAATTTTTCTAGTTTTAATTTTGTGGTTTTTTTTCTGGTAGTACAGACTGGCTAAGAAATAGGGTTTTTTTTCCTAATTATTATTATTCTTGCTATGACATGACTCCAGATTTTACTTGATTGATATTTTCGAGCTCAATTATAATTTTAGTGGAATATTATGATGTTACATATAGAGAACATGCAAGCTAATTACAAAATCATTCTTAATTCTTTAGATTTCTACAACTAGAACAAATTTCTTTTTAAGATTTTATTTATTTATGTGAGAGAGGAAAAGAGAGAATACATGAGTGCTCTTGAGCCCTGTAAGCGGGAGAGAGGGAGCAGAGGGAGAGGGAAAGAGAGAATCTTCAAGCAGACGCCTGTCGAGCATGTGACCCCGTGGGACTCCATCCCAAGAGATCATGACCTGAGCTGAAGGTAGATGCTTAACTGACTGAGCCCCCCAGGCAACACAGTTAGAACATCCTAATGAGATGAAATGAGACCTCCAGAACACTGACTGAAATAGCAATATTACTAAAATATTGCATTCATGAAATAATTTACATGAGTAATAAAGGTTAAATTTGGGAAATATGCTAAAATTATATATCAAACCCACTGTAACACATTAAAGGCTTTTCATAATAAAGTATATCCCAAGACTACAAAATGAAGTGACATATTTATAGACATATTCCTTACTAAGCTATTCTAAGTCAGTACCTCAGTAACAATGTGCTAAGTGGCCTTCTCTGATTTACCTGTAAGCGCATCTTCAGAAAAACATGTATTCATTCAGTTAATTTACTTTAAGGTGACATTATGCATTTTGTAAGCACTGGCTAGAGATCATTGGGGGTCCAGACAATGTTGGCCCCAGTCTAATTTGAGTTGAAACATCTAAATGGTAATTTAAGTGCTAAAATAATCCTCTGGCCATGGCCTTTAGCTATGTTTGTGTGACTATTTTAATTCCTGAAAGTTTACTTCCCAGTGACTGATACTCTTCTCCTGGGATGTGTTTTATTGACATCCAAATAAAACACTCTTGAAATAATGGATTGGCTTTATGGATTAATGCAAAGTTGTTTTAAGAAAACTGAATTGCCGAAAGCCGACTTCTTGATATATACAAGTTTTAGATCTTGCTCAACATCCAAGCTAAATGGTTTTTAAAAATTAATACAGCAACAGGGAAAGTGCTATGTGGAGAAATAGCAGGTCCTCAACAAATATTTGTTTATTTGACTGGACAAACAAACAAACAAAATGAATGGATGGACTGGCCTCCCTTGTTTATTGGTAATTATTACTACAGATTCCCGTATTATTAGAATGGAATTTATTCATTCTGGTTTTAATTTTGTATTTTTTTAAATCAAGTACAGTTTGCATGAGAACATAGTTTTCACCTACTGGGCCTTATGGTTTCTGTTTGGTAGATCTCTACACTGCTACAGGCATTTTAAAAATATTGACTTAATGCCTACTATTTATAAAGTAGAATAATTTCCTAGCTAGATTGGAAAACTCCATACTTAGCTCGAGGGATGACTGGGGATTCTGGTATTGATTCTTGATAAAATAAGGATGAATAAACTAACTAATAATATTTAAAGCATTCTTTAGTGTGAACCTTTCTTGGGTAGGGCAGACTTGTTTGTTGATGGCTTTTACCTGGTGCAACCTGATAGGCAGCTTGGTTTGGCTGCATGACCTGGGGGATGAAAAGACTCCAGTGAGATCTTTTGTGGAGTCTCTTCTAAAACCAATATTTCTTGCACATATCTCAGTGGTTCATATTCCAAAGACCAGGCGATATCTGTGTGACTGAGAAAAATACAAAGTGTATGTTCATTGCTTGCTTGGATCTTCAGCAATACCATATCATCTACCTTTAATAAAGTCTTGCATGAAAATGCTCTCTGGCATTTTGTGAGTACTTTTTAAAAATTTTTTTTAAAATTTATTTGACACAGAGAGAGATCACAAGTAGGCAGAGAGGCAGGCAGAGAGAGAGGAGGAAGCAGGCTCCCCGCTAAGCAGAGAACCTGATGTGGGGCTGGATCCCAGGACCCTGAGATCATGACCTGAGCCGAAGGCAGAGGCCCAACCCACTGAGCTGCTCAGACACCCCTTGTGAGTACTTTCAATTGCTGAAAATGTATAAATTTTGCAGCCAGTTACAAAATGAACTGATGGAAATTCAATATTGTCAGGTAGATATTAAACTCTTGTGGAGCACACAGTACTCTCTTTATATACCTTATTCTTCTTTGTCTTCAAATGATCTCAGTCTTCTCTCACACTTCCAGGTACCATACGTTTGCTATTTTCAATGGCAAGCTAATAAAATACTATTTTAAGCTGGTCTATGTTTTGCTACAAGTGTTTCATTCCCTCATAATTTGTGGTTTGATAAAAATGTTCAGGAAACTGAAAATTGTATGCACAATAGTAAGATAACATATGAAAAGTACTCAGAACAGACTATACACACAGTTCTCACCATATTTAAAACATACTATAAGTACATTTTGTCCCTAAAAAATTATTGAGGTACAGTGATTTTTTTCCTATGGAGATACAGGCTTGATCATGATAACTGGAAATAAATTTAGTACTGGGATATAGGTATTTACAGTCATATTTTATGACTATAGAAGAGATCTTAGTAAGTGCCTAGGAAATTCATATTTATTATCTATGGCAAAAGGCACAGGACTTTGAGGACATTCTATCTTCTTTTCTTTATTACAAATAACACTGACTCTAATAAACTAATTATTAAAATAAAGAACATAGTTCATACTTTTTCAAGTATTACGTTAATTTGTTTTAGAGTAATAGAAGTGTATATTACAAAAAACAACAGTGCTGAAGGTTAAAGAAGTTGGCAATTCTTTTGGTATCTCAATTCACCTCCCATATAAAAATATCTATATTATTTTTGGTTAATCAATTTCAGACATCATCTAAATAATTCCTCTAATAGACAAGCATGTTTTTTTTTTTTAAGATTTTATTTATTTATTAGTTAGAGAGAGAGAGAAAGCGAGCACAGGCAGACAGAGAGGCAGGCAGAGGCAGAGGGAGAAGCAGGCTCCCTGCCGAGCAAGGAGCCCGATGTGGGACTTGATCCCAGGACGCTGGGATCATGACCTGAGCCGAAGGCAGCAGCTTAACCAACTGAGCCACCCAGGCATCCCGACAAGCATGTTTTTTAAAAGAATCCACTGTTTTTTTTCTACCAATAAACACGAATTGTTAAAGTTAAATCATCAATTAATATTATTATTATAATAATATTAAATTATGAGTCAAGATATATTATGATCATGATTCCTTTTTTGAAAACTTCCTTATTATCTGAAGCTAATAACCAAATTTTATTTTATATTTTTCATTAATTTCTATAAAACATATAAATTTGTACTCTCCAAATTTTATACAGGTCTTTAAAATACTAAATAAAATATTTTTTCCAAATACTCCAACTCAGCCTACTAATTTCCTATTTCTCTTGTAAAAATATCTTTCAAAGCTTCCAAATTTCTGTTGAAATATGGTCAAATTGATCTTTAAGCCTGCTGCATATGTATTATAAATGTTCCCAGTGTCTGTTGATGTATAAAATCTACCCCAGACTTAATAACTTAAAACCATCAGTAAATAGTTTGATAATGAAACTGTAATTTCAGTAGCAATTGGCAAGGATAGTTTATTTTTTTTTTCCACACATTGTCAGCTGGGGTGATTTGGATGCCAAGGATGAGTAGACAGGTGGGTGAACGTACGCATGAAGATCTGCTCCTTCATATACAGGCTATGGGCTGAGATCTCCTATGTCTGCAGTTTGGAACAGCTACATGGGAGCACTTTATGACTTCCTCACAGCATGATACCTGTGTTTCAAGAGCAAGATTCTCAAAACAACAGGGCAGAATTTCATGATTTTTTTTTATACCTGCTTTAGAAAACACATAGCTTTTCTTCTTCCATGCTCTACTGAGGGAGGCAGACACAATCATGCAACAAAGTTAGAAAGGAATGGACCCTTTCAGTCAATGGTAAGAGTATCAGTGTCATATTGTAGATGCCTGTAGGATGGGATATATCATAGCAGTCTTACTTAGAAACTGTAAGTAGCCATATACCACATGGTTCCTCTCTGTTAAATTCCCAACTTCATGTTCTCCTTAGATATGCTGAAGTACAACCCCCAGTTTCTGAGAAATAGTTTATGGATAATAATGTAAGTTCAAATACACATATATATGTATGTATATATATATATATATATATATATATATATATATATACATTTAATGAGTGGTTTCAAAAGAGAAAATGTAATAAAAGTTAAGGAAGGAATTATCAAATAAATATGAAAATACAATTATATAAAATCATATGGTTATTTGTATTATGCACCATTATTAATATATAATATATTATATATTGCAATATATAACACATATAATCATATATAATTTGTACTTTATTATATTTAATTATATTTATATTTAATATATTTTAACCTTTTATATTGTAATGTTAGGTTCACAGCAAAATTGAAAAATCTAGCAAAATCTCTGTAGCTTGTTCTCATTTTGCTGTGAAACTTAAATTGTGGCAAAAGTACAGAAAATTCCTATATACTTCCTGTAAACCGCCCCCCCCATGCATAGCTGTCTACATTATCAACATCCCCCACAGGAGTGGTACATTTATTAAAACTGATTAACCTATACTGACACATCATAACCACCCAAAAGTCCATAGTTTCCATTAGGATTCAATCTCGGTATTTTACATTCTGTGAGTGTGGACAAATATATAATGACATGTATCCATCGTTACACTATCATGCGCATTATTTTTATTCCCTTAAAAAACCTCTCTGCTCTATCTATTATCCCCCACCTCCTGGAAATCTCTTGACATTTTTATCATCTGCATAGCTTTGTCTTTCCAGAATGTCTTTTTCAGATTAGCTTCTTTCACTTAGCAATGTGCATTTAAGTTTCCTTGATGTCTTTGCACAACTTTGTAGCTCATTTCTTTTTAGCACTAAGTAGTATTCCATTATCTGAATGTACCACATTTCATATTTATCCATTTGCCTACAGAAGGACATCTTAGTTGCTTCCAAGTTATGGCAGTTATGATAAAGCTGCTAAAAACATCCGTGTGCCAGTTTTGTGTGGATTGAAGTTTTCTATTCCTTTGGGTAAATACTGAAAAATATCATAGCTGGATCATATGGTAAGAGTATACTGATTTTGTAAGAAACTGCCAAAATACTTTCCAAAGACACTGCACCACCATTTTACATTTTCAACAGTACTGTTGTTGTCAGTGTTCTGGAATTTGGGCATTTTAATTGATGTGTAGTGATAGTCCACTGTTGTTTTCATTTATAATTCCTTGATAGTATATGATATGGAACATCTTTTCATATGTTTATTTTCCATTTGCATATCTTCTTTGGTGAGGTGTCAGAGAATTTGGCCCATTTTTTTAATACAATTGTTTCTTTGTTGATTTTTAAAGAGTTCATTCTCTCTCTATATATATATATGTATATGTTTAAATATTTTAATTTATTTATTTGACAGAATGAGAGAGCACAACATGGGGAGCAGCAGACAGATGGAGAGGGAGAAGAGGCTGGCCCAGAGAATAGAGCCTGACGAGGGCTCGATCCCAGAACCCTGGCATCATGACCTGAGCCTAAGGCAGATGCTTAACTACTGAGCCATCCAGGCACCCCTCGTTCTGTATTTTGGATAACAGTCTTTTGCAAACATTTTCCCCCAGTCTGTGGTTTGTCTTCTCATTCTCTTAACACTGCCTTTCACAGAGCATAAGTTTTTAATTTTAATAAAATCCAGTTTACCAGTTATTACTCTCACGGATCATGACTTTGACTCTAAAATATTATTGCCAAACCCAAGTTAATCTAGATTATTTTTCTATGTTATCTTCCAGGAATTTTATGTTTTCATGTTTTATATTTAGGTCTATGATCCATTTTTAGTTAATTTTGTAAAGGCTGCAGGGTCTATGTCCAGATTCATTCTTTTGCATGTAGATCCAGTTCCCAGTTTTACCATTTTTTTAAATGACTCTATTGTTCCACTATACTGCCTTTGTTACTTTGTCAAAGATAAGTTGGCGATGCATGAGTCTATTTCGGGGCTCTCTATTCTATTCTACCGATCTATTTGGCTATTCCTTCATCAATACCTCACTGTCTTGTTACTGTCAATTTATAATAAGTCTTAAAGTCAGTGTCTGTCCTCCAACTTTCTGCATCTGTGTCAATAATATTTTGGATATTCTGGGTCTTTTGAATCAGTTTATCAATACGCATAAAATAAATTCTGGGATTGTAGATGAGGATTGCATTGAATCTAAGTTGAGCTGAACAGATATGTTGACAATAACAAGCCTCCCTATCCATGCACATGGAATATCTCTTCTTCATTCACTTAGCTATCCTTAGATTTCATTCACCAGTGTTTTGTAATTTTCCTCATACAGCTCTTGTACATCTTTTGTTTCACTTATACCTGAGTATTTCATTTTTGGAAGTTCTAATATAAATAGAATTTTGTTTTTAATTTCAAATTCTTTCATTGCTGATATATAGTAACACAATTGACTTTTTTATATTAACCTGCATACTACAATCTTGCTATAATTGCTTATTGGCTTCAGGGGTTACGCTTTTGTTGTTGTTGTTTTTTTTTTTATCATTCTGTTATATTCTCTGAAAATTGAGAAAAGTACTTTAAAATTCATTAAAGTATGCTAAAATCCTTGCCATTCCTGCAATACACATTGATTTCTTTTATTTTATTCTCTCTTTTTCTTTACAATTATGTTCCTTAATGCTTTATTTATACAGTTTTTGAGGAACTAGATCTCTATTTTTTATTTATACTTTTTTAAAATATTTTATTTATTTATTTGACAGTGGGAGAGAGATCACAAGTAGGCAAAGATGCAGGCAGAGAGAGAGGGGGGAGCAGGCTACCCGTTGAGCAGAGAGCCTGATGCAGGCCTGGATCCCAGGACCCTGAGATCATGACCTGAGCCAAAGGCAGAGGCTTAACCCACTGAGCAACCCATGAACCCGAAGAACTAGATCTTTAAATAAGGAATCACTATACATCAAATTAACCAACTACATACTGTAATAGTGTATAAATATTTATCTGAAATGTAATATTTAAATATAAAAACTGTTCCTGTGGATCTGCAGGCAGATTCTATGAAATTATGAAAGTTTCAGGTGAATTTGAGTAACAAGATATATACTGCACTGCATGGTAGGCATATGTCAGATAATTTTCTGAACACCAAAGATTTAAATGTACTGTGCATTTTCACTATAATATTCCTGAAGTAATTAGGGGAAAATGACTTTAATGACAGTAAAAATTTATGTGAGGAAAAGAAATGACCCTAAGAAGCTTAAAAAATTACACATATAGCAGGAAATTTATAAGTTATAAATTATACTAAGAAACACAAAACTATAAAATATATAATCTGGTGATTCATGTATCCTAAATAAATGGGAGGTGAAATGTTGTTAATATTGGCAACACTTGGTTCGTGGTCAAGATGGCGGAGAAGGAGCAGCTGAGACGACATCAGGCAGCAGGAGACCAGCTAGATAGCCTAACAAGCTATTCCGAACACCTACAAATCCAACAGGAGATCGAAGAGAAGAAAAACAACAATTCTAGAAACAGAAAATCGACCACTTTCTGAAAGGTAGGACCAGCGGAGAAGCGAATCCAACGCGACGGGAAGATAGACCCCGGGGGGAGGGGCCGGCAAGCGGCGGAACAACGGAGCACAAAATTGGGACTTTCAAAAGTCGGCTCCACGGAGGGACATCGCTCCAGAGGCTAAACTGGGGTGAAGACCTCGCGGGGACAGTGTGGACTCAGGTCCCGCGGGGTCACAGAAAGATCAGGGGTGTCTGAGTGTCGCAGAGCTCACAGGTATTAGAGCGGGGAAGCCGGATGTGGAGACAGAGCCGAGGAGTGAGCTCTCAACTCGGGGTTACCTTGAACCGTAATCCGTGACACAGGCCGATGCTCTGTGCGTGGGGTCCCCCAAGATCTGGGGAGACTCCGACCTGAGAGAGCCCAGAGATCTGCGGGGTTTGGAGACTCCAGGTGGGACACTGTGCCAGAGACAGAGATGCTTGGTCACAGGCTGGGTGACCTCGGAGCGCAGCCAGAGGCCAGTGAAACGGGCCTGATTGCGCGCATTTTTCTCCAAGCGCAGCTGGAGGCTGGGGAGAGGGGAGTGAGTAAGTGCTTTTCTCTGAAGGCTCACTGAAGACTGGGGCCCCGAGCCCTCGGCTCCTCTGAACCGGAGATTGGGAGGCCGCCATTGTCATTCCCGTCCTCCGGAACTCTACGGAAAGCGTTCAGGGAACAAAAGCCCCCGAAAGCGAACCTGAGAGGATGACTTAGCCCGGCCCCTGGTAAGGGCGGTGCAGTTCTGCCTGAGGCAAAGACACTTGTGAATCACTACAACAGGCCCCTCCCCAGAAGATCAAAGAAATCCAGCCAAGACCAAGTTCACTTAACAAGGAGAACAGTGGAATTCCAGAGGAGGAGAAAGCAAAGCATGGAATTCTTGGCTTTCTCGCCATGAATCTTTAGTCTTGGAAAGTTAATTAATTTTTTTTCTCTTCTGCCAATTTTTTTTAACTTTTACCCTTTCCTCTTTTAACGTCTTTTAACTAGTTTATCTTAATAACTTTCTTTAAAAAAATTTTTTTTGAACCTTATTATACTCATATTTTATCCTTCACTGTATCTAATTTTATTTTTTGTATATACATAGGGTTTTTTTTTCTCCTTAAAAATTTGGGGTACAACTTCTTCTAATAGATCAGAATACCCAAATATAGTACTGGGCTTGATCTAGTCTCCAGCCCAAGGAAGTTCTCTCCATTTTTTTTTTTTTTATTCTCCCTACCAACTTACCTTATTAACGTTGTTGGAAAAAGAAAAAAGTTTTTTTCTTTAATCTTTATAGTCATATTCCATCCTTTCATTTTGTTTACCCTTATATATGTTTTTCATTCTTTAAAATTTTGGGAGGTAGTTTCTTCTAAGAGACCAAAATACTCCCAAAATTAAGTGGGTGACCTTGTTCTAGTCACCGGTCTAACACACATATATATTTTTTTACTTTAAAAAAAAGTTTTTTCTTTATTTGTGTTCTCTTTTTTTTATTTAAATTTTTTTCTCTTTTCTGAACTTCTTTTTACCCCCTTTCTTCTCCCCCCCATGATTTGGGGTCTCTTCTGATTTGGTTAAAGCACATCTTCCTGAGGTCTTTGCCACCCTGTTAGTATTACATTTGCTCCTTCATATATTCTTATCGGGACAAAATCACAAGGTGGAAAAACTCACCACAAAAAAAAAAGAACAGGAGGCAGTACTGAAGGCTAGGGACCTAATCAATACAGACATTAGTAATATGTCAGATCTGGAATTTAGGATGATGATTCTCAAGGGTCTAGCCGGGCTCAAAGAAGGCTTGGAAGATATTAGAGAAACCTGTCCAGAGAAATAAAAGCCCTTTCTGGAGAAATAAAAGAACTAAAATCTAGTCAAGTTGAAATTAAAAAAGCTATTAATGAGGTGCAATCAAAATGGAGGCTCTTACTACTAGGATAAATGAGGCAGAAGAAAGAATTAGTGACATAGAAAACCAAATGACAGAGAATAAAGAAGCTGAGCAAAAGAGAGACAAACAACTACTGGACCACGAGGGGAGAATTCGAGAGAAAGGTGATACCATAAAACGAAACAACATTTGAATAATTGGGATTCCAGAAGAAGAAGAAAGAGAAATAGGAGCAGAAGGTATACTGGAGAGGATTATTATAGAGAATTTCCCTACTATAGCAAGGGGAACAAGCATCAAAATCCAGGAGGTGCAGAGAATACCCCTCAAAATCAATAGGAATCGGTCCACACCCCGCCATCTAATAGTAAAATTTACAAGTCTTAGCGACAAAGAGAAAATCCTGAAAGCAGCACAGGACAAGAAGTCTGTAACATGCAATGGTAAAAATATTAGATTGGCAGCAGACTTATCCACAGAGACATGGCAGGCCAGAAAGAACTGGCATGATATATTCAGAGCAGTAAACGAGAAAAACATGCAGCCAAGAATACTTTATCCAGCTAGGTTATCCTTGAAAATAGAAGGAGAGATAAAAATCTTCCAGGACAAACAAAAACTGAAAGAATTTGTTAACACCACATCAGCTCTACAGGAAATACTGAAAGGGGTCCTCTAAGCAAAGAGAGAACCTAAAAGTATTATCAGAAAGGAACAGAGATAATATACAGTAACAATCACCTTACATGCAATACAATGGCACTAAATTCATATCTCTCAATAGTTACCCTGAACATAAATGGGCTAAATGCCCCAATCAAAAGACACAGAGTTTCAGAATGGATAAAAAAACAAAACCCATCCATATGCTGCCTACAAGAAACTCATTTTAGACCTGAAGACACCTCCAGATTGAAAGTGAGGGGTGGAAAACAATTTATCATGCTAATGGACATGAGAAGAAAGCTGGGGTGGCAATCCTTATATCAGATCAATTAGATTTAAAGCCAAAGACTATAATAAGAGATGAGGAAGGATACTATATCATACTCAAAGGGTCTGTCCAACAAGAAGATCAAACAATTTTAAATATCTATGCCCCTAACATGGGAGCAGACAACTATATAAACCAATTAATAACAAAATCAAAGAAACACATTGACAAGAATACAATAATAGTAAGAGACTTTACACACCCCTTACTGAAATGGAGAGATCATCCAAGCAAAAGATCAACAAGGAAATAAAGGTCTTAAATGACACACTGGAGCACATGGACATCACAGATATATTCAGAACATTCCATCCCAAAGCAACAGAATACATATTCTTCTCTAGTGCCCATGGAACATTCTCCAGAATAGATAACATCCTGGGTCATAAATCAGGTCTCAACTGGTATCAAAAGATTGGGATCATTCCCTGCATATTTTCAGACCACAATGCCCTGAAGCTAGAACTCAATCACAAGAGGAAATTTGGAAAGAGCACAAATACATGGAGACTCAACATCATCCTTCTAAAGAATGAATGGGTCAACCAGGAAATTAAAGAAGAATTGAAAAAAAAACTAAGGAAACAAATGATAATGAAAACACAACTGTCCAAAATCTGTGGGACACAGCAAAGGCAGTCCTGAGAGGAAAATATATAGTGATACAAGCCTGTCTCTAGAAATAGGAAAGGTCTCAAATACACAACCTAACCCTACACCTAAAGGAGCTCGAGAAAGAACAACAAAGAAAGCCTAAACCCAGCAG